>JASANE010013265.1:0-35762 GCA_030248225.1 Trileptium ribeirensis
TGTTACTACTTGGTTCATTTACGTATTGCTGGGATAATTTCCCACGGACACGTTATTACGGGCGATTTAAATTTTATACAGATCTGTAATTGAAGCTATTATTTTTGAAAGGCTTTAAATCTCGATTCTTGAATAAGTTTGATGTCATAGGAATAGAAAATAATTTGTTACAAATTTTAGACCAACTATTATTATCCACAAAACTACAAAAATTTGATGAAAAATTTATACAAACCTAGAAGGAGATTATTTGGCATAAATTAAATGGAAAATAAAAAAAATGCGGAAATTTTATTATAAAATTTTAGGCATAAATGTTTTAATAAAAGTATGTGTTAATAATTTAAGAAACCTTCAAGATAACTACATACTAATGCGACAGATAAAGTTAGCCAGAATTGTTTATTTATATGCAAACAGTATTACATACGTTTAATTTTGGATGAATTGAATAATGCTAGTAATTATGACGGGAATAAGAATATTTATGAACTTATTAAATTGGACACAAGTTCTATTTTGGGTCAAGTTCCTAATTTTTCAAAAAATATAATATGGATATCTGATGATAATCTTGAATTACCTTTTAAGCAATATTACCAATTACTGATACCAAAATGCCATGAAACACCAATCAAGATCGGAACAATAATTATCAGTAGTTCCAAAGCAGTTACTAAACATATCTCAGTAGTTTTATCGAAAGGTTTGAAACTTATAAGGAGTTGCAGGAAAAATTATTGTGACACCCAATCAAAAAATATAGTAATATTAACCTATTTTGGATTATTGATAGCAAAGAAAGAAAGAAAAAAATTGAAATACATAGATCATTACAACAAAACGGTAATTTATGTACAATACTTTTGACTTTACAACATTATACACTACATTGGAACATTCGGAGATACCAAATAACATTTGCATACTATTTGAGAAAGCGTTTGGTATCAACAATTTAAAGTATATCAAAATTACCAGATATTCATCCGCTTTTGGTATATCGGTAATCGGTATCACTATGGGTACGGTTGCGGTGCTATTTATATGCAACTTGCATCTGCACACGCTTACGAACTTAATTTATTTAAAAAAACTTAAGGTATTCATGACATAAATACTATGAATTATGTAATACGTTTCGTTATATAGATGACATTACTGTTATTAATGACGATAACATGTTTGAAACGCTATCTGAGGAGGGATATTGCCCAAATAGTAGTACTTGTTCAAGTTAGCATTTTTAATAAATGTGCTAACATATTGGATTTATGTGTATCGACAAACGATCGATTTGTTGATGTCAATGTATACGATAAACGTGACGACTTTAATTTTCCGATATATAACTTCGCATATTTAGATTTATGTTTGTCTAAATCCGTGTTTAATGGTATAATCAGAAGCCAGATAACAAGTTATGCTAGAATATGTAACAGGAAGCAGTATTTCACGTTCCATAGCAACAAACATATGTACATATATTTTATTGACACATGGGTATAGCAAGAGATTAGACACTAAATATTTTAACTGAATGCTGAAACCCATTTGTTAGTAACATTTTTATCGGCTTATTGTACGGATTCAGGGTGAAGTGCGGTCGCGGAGGTTAACAAAGAGGTTGATAAGCAAGTTTCTATGGCTGAATCTCGCCTGTTGGCAAGAATGGATGTTAAACTATTGGCTATTGAATTCCGCGTCAATAAAGCAATTAATGAATTTCGAGTTGACCTCGGTCGCCTTAAAGATTATATTATATAATGAGAGCCAACATGCTCAATTGCATAATGTTGTGAGTGGAAGAATTAGAGATAACAGGCAATACAATAATCAATTACATATACTTCTTATACTCAATAAATGTGTTTACTAACCATTTCATTTGGCATTTTTCAGGAATAAACTGTCAGCTTAGCATATCAAGTACTATATAAATGATATGACTATAATGGTCAGAGGGAAATTGATAAAAATGCAAAACTGTTGGATATAATTACAGGTAGATTGACGTAAGGGTCATTTCTCACGCTACAACGACCTTTTGCCCAAAAAATGACTAATGACTTTTTTGGCTCCGATTATCTTCATTTTTACACCCTATGACCAAAAAAAACGCCAAGGGATCCCTAATTTGAGGTCGTTATAGTAAATTTTTTAACCGTTTTTATTCCATGGCTTTCCAAATACCACCCCCTGCTGCTCAGCAAGGGTGCCTCAAAATGGCCTCTGGTATGCTCCAGATTGCATCTAGCCTCGATTTTGTGATCGTATCTCGTGCAGCCAGTCAGCGCGGTCAAAATGACAAAGGTAATTAGGCAATTTTCCAATACATAATTTCATATGGCAATAATAATATAGCTTGTTGAATATGTTTCAAGTTATGGAATTTATTAATTTTGGAGTACTTTATTATATCGGCATAGGCTTGTTACAATTTTTAATTAATATGTTTATATTTAAAACTAATTTTAAAAATTTTTTTATTCAGCATTACCACTACAAGTAACACACTGATAGAAATTAGTCAATTACGGTCATAACCGAATTGATCTTTAAACATTATCTATCGTTGACAGTTATATCTGCAACGGCTTTAATCACACCCCCACTGTTATATCAGAGTATATAGGAAAATAATTTTTAGTTATTCTGAAATATTTTTTAGTTTGCTATGAAAACATAAGACTATATTGCAACAACACTTTGATTATTATTATTTATGTAGAGTATATTTGTAAATAGTAAGTTACATTTAAATGGTTACACATCCTAGCACTGGTGCTTGCGCCGGGGTTTAAATATGTAGCTAATATCTGTACTAAATGTATAGCAATTTACATTACAGCTGCATAATATGGATGACGATGAGAAAATACAGAAAACTATTAAGAAAAAGCGATGCTAGACATTTTCAATATTGTCGGAGCGCGTTTTGACAAAGTTTTTTCAATGAAAGATGTATCCCCAGTAGATCGTACAAGTTCTGGACAAGCTCCGCGCTCGTAATTGTTCGATTGATTCATAAGAGATGTTTTTCTTTGATTTTAAGGAGTGCTTCAGTGTTCTTCTTTTAATTACCGTCGCAAAGGTTTGGATGTTGCGGTAAAGAGATCGCATCAACTGCCGGTGCTAGTTCTGCTAGTTTACGCTCGCAATGCAAAGGTATCAGATTACTCGCCTCACAATGAGCCAAGAATTAATAACATTATGAAATATTTGCACAAATGTAAATATCTGTTGAAGCATAAAGGGTTGGATGCAAAGATAGTTGCCGTTCGTAACGATTACGAACTCAAAGTAGAGCGAAGAACATCATACATCATAATTAGTGAAATATACGAATTTATTCCTGCACCTCAAACGTATTTGGAAATATATAGGGGTCTACAGGATAGATAGTTTACATGGGCATAGCATATTCACTACTACGGTACTATTTAACTTCTTGAACTATGTTTACAATAGAATATCCATGAACCAGAAGAATTGAAATAGTTGCAAGAGGGATAAAAATTGAGCTTTCTACTATAATTTTCTAGCGGCATAATGGATGTCATATGATCTTGTCGTTGAAATAATTGTAGTCGGGATTCGAAGTTGTTTACTAGTATACATTCTAGAGCGGTCCAATTGGTTGTCTGATCATCCTATTCTGTTCACCAAGAAGGGGGAATAAATCAATAAAGAAAAAAAAGGGAAGCACGTCTTGATGTTTTTTTTAAATTTGTGGTTGCACAAAAATTTTCTTTAATATATCAAGGCACGACACGCTCGTCCAGATAAACTGATATTTACAGTTTATCATAGTCTTCCCTGGCAGTTGGTACCTAGTTGACGTTAAGGCACAAATGATATTCTATAATAGTTCTTGTAACGACGCGTAGCTAAGTCAAAACAATCCCCACCTTGGATAAATCCAAATGGCTGATGGGTGTCAAGTTTGAGTGTAGATAAATAATATATTGATTGATCATAGTCTTTATCGATCGCTGTACTTGTTGAGTATTCGAGTTAGGATATAACTTATAAATATATATTTATATGAAACTTATTTACAAACAAGTTTTACAGAATATAATTATTATTTAATACTTTCATGGCTGATAATACTGGAAATGATTATCGAACTGGACAAAATCCCGGTAGCACACCATTCGATGGTTACGAATTATATGTCAACGATGATCCAATGGAACATGAACGTTCCGTTATACTGAAAGATACTACTCCAAAGCGCATGAGATCATTTAGTAAGCCACACTAACTAAATTATATCTAATAAGACATTACTTCGTCTAAATATATCTTTAGTTTGTGTTTATGCATGGGTCATTTCACGAAACCATGTACTTTTGAAACACCACTTTTTGAAGCCAAAATGAAACGTTTTCGAATGTACAGTGTCTAGACCCCTTCAGATGTAAAAAACTCTGAATTTTTCGAATATCGATGTTTCTATGCAAAAAAGCTACCTGAAACCTGCTACAGGGGTTGGAAAGGGCCCCCCTGGGGGTCAAATTGTAATCCGAAATAAGTCATTATTCTGTAGGTTGACGGAGTGACACTCGAACCATGGTCTGTTTTTATGCAAGTCGGACCAAAATGGTCCTCGTCAAGCCATTTGGAGCACTTGCGACCTAAAATTGATGCTGCTAGGGCATTCTTGGGGTTAAAAATCGACCAATTTAGAACAAGCCTGTCGCAGAAGTTTTTCTAGCGCAACGGAGACAGCACCTACAGATACCATTTTATGCTCACAAACCAACCATGAGCGGGGGACGTCCGAGAAAAAATTTCAGGCAGATCCTTAGGCCTTGTAAAAATTGGCACCCCGATAGGTGTTGAGTCGGGGGGGGCTACACCTCAGGTCGGGGGGGGGGGCTACAGCTTCCTACAACATGCAACGCGCCAAACTTTAGCTACTTCTATACATTCTAGATGTAAGCTGGTGTAAAACAAATACAATTGATCTATGACTAGCTTACATTTAAGTGATGATACCAAGGACAATGCGTGTAATAGATGTGCGGGCAGGCAGAAGGGTTCCCTAGCTGCCCAGTTAACAACACGGCCCATATCATAGTGCAATGATGATGAACTTATATACTAATATGATTCTTGCGACCTACGATTACTTTTTATTATACATGCGGGGGGGCTCGGTCGAGGGGGGGCTACATCGGCGCTTTTTGGCCCATACCACCAGTCTTTTCGAAGGAAATTTAATGTCGCTGTGAGGTGTAGTAATAGCATGTCCGACGGTCATAATGAGGCATGGTGGACCTCTGTACCCCAAACATAGCAGGAGCCAGAGGCCCTCAACCCGGGTTGGCCAAATGAAGCCAAAAACACATGTCCCAATATAAACGTTCGCCGTATCGCTAGCACGTGATACCATATGTGTGTTTTTTATTTCACTGTGATCCATTGGTATTTGCTAATTTTTCCGGAAAAACTTGGGAGTAAGCATCGACACTGAAGCTGACGTCAAGCTTCCGAAAATTTTTTTCGTGACATGTAGCCCCCCCCGACCAAGGTCAAATCCGGCAGCTTTCAGACGCTGGTAAATAACGTCAAAGTGCACTAGCGCCAAAAATGCTATATAACGGTAATCGTAATCAGTACAGGTGTTATTGAAAAGAATAATATCAGCGTCTGTCCATGTGTTATTTCATTATGAGGTCGAAGGTCATAAAATGCCAAAAATGGGGTATGCAAAATGTAGCCCCCCCGACCTGACCAAACTTAGATTTAAAAAAGCCAAATTTAAGCATACAGTTTTACAATAAGCCAGACATAAACATAGTAAAGCCCCACCAGAATCGACCCATCTATTAAAATTTTTTAATGAAAATGTAGCCCCCCCGACCTGGCGTGTAGCCCCCCCCCGACCTGTAGCCCCCCGACCGCATGTATAATAAAAGTAATCGGAGGTCGCAAGAATCATATTAGTATATAAGTTCATCATCATTGCACTATGATATGGGCCGTGTTGTTAACTGGGCAGCTAGGGAACCCTTCTGCCTGCCCGCACATCTATTACACCCATTGTCCTTGGTATCATCACTTAAATGTAAGCTAGTCATAGATCAATTGTATTTGTTTTACACCAGCTTACATCTAGAATGTATAGAAGTAGCTAAAGTTTGGCGCGTTGCATGTTGTAGGAAGCTGTAGCCAACCCCGACCTGAGGTGTAGCCCCCCCCCCGACTCAACA
Source organism: Trileptium ribeirensis (assembly GCA_030248225.1). Taxonomy (NCBI): domain Eukaryota; kingdom Metazoa; phylum Nematoda; class Enoplea; order Enoplida; family Thoracostomopsidae; genus Trileptium; species Trileptium ribeirensis. The sequence continues at coordinate 6,225 of JASANE010013265.1, forward strand.
CCTATCGGGGTGCCAATTTTTACAAGGCCTAAGGATCTGCCTGAAATTTTTTTCGGACGTCCCCCGCTCATGGTTGGTTTGTGAGCATAAAATGGTATCTGTAGGTGCTGTCTCCGTTGCGCTAAAAAAACTTCTACGACAGGCTTGTTCTAAATTGGTCGATTTTTAACCACAAGAATGCCCTAGCAGCATCAATTTTAGGTCGCAAGTGCTCCAAATGGCTTGACGAGGACCATTTTGGTCCGACTTGCATAAAAACAGACCATGGTTCGAGTGTCACTCCGTCAACCTACAGAATAATGACTTATTTCGGATTACAATTTGACCCCCAGGGGGGCCCTTTCCAACCCCTGTAGCAGGTTTCAGGTAGCTTTTTTTGCATAGAGACATCGATATTCGAAAAATTCAGAGTTTTTTTACATCTGAAGGGGTCTAGACACTGTACATTCGAAAACGTTTCATTTTGGCTTCAAAAAGTGGTGTTTCAAAAGTACATGGTTTCGTGAAATGACCCATGCATAAACACAAACTAAAGATATATTAAGACGAAGTGCTGTCTTATTTGTTGTAATTTAGTTAGTGTGGCTTAGTCAATGATCTCACACGCTGTGGAATAGTATCTTTTAATAGAACGGAACGTTGATCTTCCATCGGATCATCGTTGACATGTACATCCTAACCCTCGAATGGTGTACCACAGGGATTTTGTCGACCCAGATCGACCGTCATTTCCAGCATTGCCGGCCATGAAAGTATCAAATAATAATTGGATTTATACTGTGTAAAAATTTATGTCAATAGATTTAATATAAATAGAGACTTATAAGTTATATCCTAACTCGAATGCTGAAGTACAGTTATTGATAGAAACTTCGATCAATCAATCTATTATTTGCCTCTGCTTAAACTTGACACCCATCAGCCATTTGGGTTTATCCAGTGGGATTGTTTAGACTTAGCTACGCGTCGTCACAAGAACTATTATAGAATATCATTTGTGCCGAACCGCAACTAGGTACCAACTGCCAGGGAAGACTATGACAAACTGTAAACACCAGTTTATCTGGACGAGGTGTCGTGCCTTGATATTTAAAGAAAATTTTTGTGCAACCACAAATTTAAAAAAACATCAAGACGTGCTTCCCTTTTTTATTCTTTATTGATTTATTCCCCTCTTGGTGAACAGAATAGGGTGATCAGACAACCAATTGGACCGCTCTAGAACTATAATAGTAAACAACTTTGAATCCCTACTACAATTATTTCAACGACAAGATCATAAGACAACCAATTATGTCGCTAGAAAATGATAGTAGAAAACGAATTTTTATCCCTCTTGCAACTATTTCAATTTCTGGTTCATGATATTCTATTGTAAACATAGTTCAAGAAGTTAATAGTACTGTATAGTGAATATGCTATGCCCATGAAACTATCTATCTGTAGACCCCTATATATTTCCAAATACGTTTGAGTGCAGGAATAAAATCGTATATTTCATTAAGTATGATGTATGATGTTTTCGTCTTCCCAACTTTGAGTTCGTAATCGTTACGAACTATGATCTTTGCATCCAACCCTTTATGCTTCAACAGATATTTACATTTGTGCAAATATTTCATAATGTTATTACGTCTTGGCTCATTGTGAGGCGAGAATCCGATACCTTTGCATTGCGAGCGTAAACTAGCAGAACTAGCACCGGCAGTTGATGCGATCTCTTTACCGCAACATCCAAACCTTTGCGACGGTAATTAAAAGAAGAACACTGAAGCACTCCTTAAAATCAAAGAAAAACATCTCTTATGAATCAATCGAACAATTACGAGCGCGGAGCTTGTCCAGAACTTGTACGATTTACTGCGGATATATCTTCCATTGAAAAAACTTTGTCAAAACGCGCTCCGACAATATTGAAAATGTCTAGCATCGCTTTTTCTAGAGTCTCCGGTATTTCTCGATCGTCATCCATATTATGCAGCTGTAATGTAAATTGCTATACATTTAGTACAGATATTAGCTAGTATTTAAACCCCGGCGCAAGCACCAGGGCTAGGATGTGTAACCATTTAAATGTAACTTACTATTTACAAATATACTCTACATATTAATAATAATAATCAAAGTGTTGTTGCAATATAGTCTTATGTTTTTTATAGCAAACTAAAAATATTTCAGAATAACTAAAAATTATTTTCCTATATTCTCTGATATAACAGTGGGGGTGTGATTAAAACCGTTGCAGATATAACTGTCAACGATAGATAATGTTTAAAGATCAATTCGGTTATGACCGTAATTGACCAATTCCTATCAGTGTGTTACTTGTAGTGGTAATGCTTACTAAAACTCCAAATTAGTTTTAAATATAAACCTATTAATTAAAAAATTGTAACAAGCCTATGCCGATATAATAAAGTACTCCAAAATTAATAAATTCCATAACTTGAAACATATTCAACAAGCTATATTATTATTGCCATATGAAATTATGTATTGGCAAAATTGCCTAATTACCTTTGTCATTTTGACCGCGCTGACTGGCTGCACGAGATACGATCACAAAATCGAGGCTAGATGCAATCTGGAGCATACCAGAGGCCATTTTACGGTACCTTGCTGAGCAGCAGGGGGGTGGTATTTGGGAAGCCATGGAATAAAAACGGTTAAAAAATTTACTATAACGACCTCAAATTAGGGATCCTTGGCGTTTTTTGGTCATAGGGTGTAAAAATGAAGATAATCGGAGCCAAAAAAGTCATTAGTCATTTTTTGGGGCAAAAGGTCGTCGTAGCGTGAAATGACCCTTACGTCAATCTACCTGAATTATATCCAACAGTTTTGCATTTTTATCAATCGGACCATTATAGTCATATCATTTATATAGTACTTCATATGCTAAGCTGACAGTTTATTCCTGAGCAATGCCAAATGAAATGGTTAGTAAACACATTTATTGAGTATAAGAAGTATATGTAATTGATTATTCTATTGCCTGTTATCTCTAAATTTTCCACCACAACATTATGCAATCGAGCATGTTGGCTCTCATTATATACATAATCTTTAAGGCGACCGAGGTCAACTCGAAATTCATTAATTGCTTTATTGACGCGGAATTCAATAGCCAATAGTTTAACATCCATTCTTGCCAACAGGCGAGATTCAGCCATAGAAACTTGCTTATCAACCTCTTTGTTAACCTCCGCGACCGCACTTCGACCTGAATCAGTACAATAAGCCTATAAGAATGTTACTAACAATGGGTTTCAGCATTCAGTTAAAATATTTAGTGTCTAATCTCTTGCTATACCCATGTGTCAATAAAATATATCTACATATGTTTGTTGCTATGGAACGTGAAATACTGCTTCCTGTTACATATTCTAGCATAACTTGTTATCTGGCTTCTGATTATACCATTAAACACGGATTTAGACAAACATAAATCTAAATATGCGAAGTTATATATCGGAAAATTAAAGTCGTCACGTTTATCGTATACATTGACATCAGCAAATCGATCGTTTGTCGATACACATAAATCCAATACGTTAGCACATTTATTAAAAATGCTAACTTGAACAAGAACTAATGATTCGGGATATATCTCCTTATATAGCGTTTCAAACATGTTATCGTCATTAATAACAGTAATGTCATCTATATAACGAAACGTATTACATAATTCATAGTATTTATGTCATGAATACCTTAAGTTTTTTTAAATAAATTAAGTTCGTAAGCGTGTGCAGATGCAAGTTGCATATAAATAGCACCGCAACCGTACCCATAGTGATACCGATTACCGATATACCAAAAGCGGATGAATATCTTGTAATTTTGATATACTTTAAATCGTCTATACCAAACGCTTTCTCAAATAGTATGCAAATGTTATTTGGTATCTCCGAATGTTCCAATGTAGTGTATAATGTTGTAAAGTCAAAAGTATTGTACATAAATTACCGTTTTGTTGTAATGATCTATGTATTTCAATTTTTTTCTTTCTTTCTTTGCTATCAATAATCCAAAATAGGTTAATATTACTATATTTTTGATCGGTGTCACAATAATTTTTCATGCAACTCCTTATAAGTTTCAAACCTTTCGATAAAACTACTGAGATATGTTTAGTAACTGCTTTGGAACTACTGATAATTATTGTTCCGATCTTGATTGGTGTTTCATGGCATTTTGGTATCAGTAATTGGTAATATTGCTTAAAAGGTAATTCAAGATTATCATCAGATATCCATATTATATTTTTTGAAAAATTAGGAACTTGACCCAAAATAGAACTTGTGTCCAATTTAATAAGTTCATAAATATTCTTATTCCCGTCATAATTACTAGCATTATTCAATTCATCCAAAATTAAACGTATGTAATACTGTTTGCATATAAATAAACAATTCTGGCTAACTTTATCTGTCGCATTAATAATGTAGTTATCTTGAAGGTTTCTTAAATTATTACACATACTTTTATTAAAATATTTATGCCTAGTTTTATAATAAAATTTCCGTATTTTTCTATTTTCCATTTATTTTATGCCAAATAATCTCCTTCTAGGTTTGTATAAATTTTTCATCAAATTTTTGTAGTTTTGTGGTAATATACTCGTCTAAAATTTGTAACAAATTATTTTCTATTCCTATGACATCAAACTTATTCAAGAATCGAGATTTAAAGCCTTTCAAAAATAATAGCTTCAATTACAGATCTTGTATAAAATTTAAATCGCCCGTAATAACGTGTCCGTGGAAATTATCCTTAAATTTGCTGTCTTTGCATTTGCAACTATATTAGTCATACTTTAAACTTGATATTTGATCTTTTTGGGTGAGTTCATTCAGTATCTTTTGGCATCAGTCTCTTCAATTGTTTGCCTGTGATTAAATATTCTACTGCTAATCAGTTTGGTTTAACAAATTCCAATTTCACATTAGTGGCTATAAGATGATCATGCTTCAGTAATTTGCATGTTGTTATTGTTATTAGTTTAGTTGTAGACTAAAATGTGTTGTTAAAAATCATAATTTACCAAAATTCTAAGGAAAAATGCTTTGTTAATAGTGGTTAAGCGCCAAAATTTCGCAGTTTTCAGGGTTAACCTTAAAAATCTCTGTGTCGAATTTCCGGGGAAGGTGGCGGCCTATCGCAGTCGTCCGAAGAATGAACGAATGGTAAATGACATCACCTTTTATTTTCTAAAGTATTTAATTTTCAATATTTTTCAAGACTTTTAGATGATAAAAATTGTGTATTGGATACTTCACCAAAAATGCCGATGTGGCTGTACAGTCATGTATTTTTTCACCTCGAGGAAGTAGTGTATAATTTTCACAATTTTATCTTAAATATCAATATCAAAATTCGGAAATTTTTGAAATAAAGTACCACATTGTTGTTTTTGTTGTGACTGGGCCCACTTCCTCCTAACTGTAATAGTATCTCATACGAAATGTAATTTGTCCCGTGATTGATTATTATTTTTAGGCCAGAGGAAGTCGTCGAACTAGCTTTATCTCAACATGTGCCTTGCATTTACGATTTGTATGCCGTATGTAATCATCGTGGCGAATCGATGAACAGTGGTCACTATACAGGTATGTCTAAGTAAATATTAAAATTAGTTATTGTGCACTGATAAAGTTTATGATTTACTGGAATTATTTCTCATGTTTACAACTCCTCATTACTCTACAAATATCAAAAATGTTTTGCGGTTAAAAATAAAAAATTACATAAGCAGACATTGAACTGGATAACGCTACATGTTTGGCGGCTAGCAGTTATATTTTGGGGTTAAAACAATAATGATAATAATTATTGTGTAACCTCCATTATTCATTGTTTGTCATAACCTACAACTACAGTCACTCACAAAAGTGTGTGCAGAGGCGGATGGACTAAGGCTTGGTTGACCCAAATTTTGCCTCGACACGGATGGCCGCAACTTCATCCCGGGAATGAACGAACACGACTTTGCCTGACCGCAGACGGACGAAAGTGTGTCTCAGTGCGGGCGGATGCAATTCCGCCAGGATTTTGCCGGGCTTATTTTCGTATGGGTCCGAGGGCAGCAATGTTATCAAGACGTGGACGGACCCAACTTCTTCTGGATGTGGACTGATGCAATTGTGCCGTCCGCGTTCAGTTTTTGCGCACTTAATTTTGACCGTATCTGTGTAGCTGTTTTTGCAGTTTAGTATTTAGTTTAGTTGTTTCTAGTATTTTGTACACTTTTTTCTAAGATTTTCATGAAAAATTATTGCATAACTTATAATTTTAAGACTTTGTTGTTGAACTTGTCGTAGGACATATCCGTCTATTTTACGTTTCAATGGGATGTTTGTGTAATCGTTAACTATGCTACTGCACGAAAGAGGCAGTTATTTTAATCTTTAGATACGATAATTTTCAAGTGTTGTTGATTAAATAATATTAACTTCAAGTCAATACAAATTTTTTAGCATATTGCCGACATCCAGTGAATAGCAACTGGTATTGCTACGATGATGAGCGCGTATCAACAGTCACTCAGGATAAAGTTGTCTCGAAATCAGCTTACTTGCTTTTCTATCAGGTAATTTGCTGTAATTTATATGAATTTAAAACTCTGTATTTGCTGTTCTATTTACGTATGTGAATGTGAACTATTGGCTGGCGTGTTTTACAGTGTTGAACTTTATGGATAACCGAATTATCTAAATTTGCAAATATCTTATAACCGTATATCTTATCTTAAAAGGATAGGTTTGCGCGATAGCTCGTTTGAAAGCTTGAAATTCCTAAGCACCTTTTAGCTGAGCGCTATGCCCAGTCTCATCTGCCTCGAATGGGCTCAGGTCGGGTTGTGAATGGGAGACATAAACCATATTATTGCTTGTATCTCGACAACCGGTGTAGATAGATACCTGAGTCGAATTGGGTCTTATTTTACACCACATAAGCATCTGTACGATATCCATATGTTATGGGCCCGAAATTGCAGAAAACAATAATATCTCCACGACTACTCTAGTTATATTGATGAAGTTGAACTTATTTTGTAGACCAATCTATCCTGTACAAGTAGATACATATGGTATGTTATTGTCTTTAATTATGCTGCAGGATTGGATAAAAATGGACATCTGAATGGGCCGATGAGACCCACAATGTCCAAAAGGGTAAGATCGAAAATTCTCGAGCAATATGGCTGTTATAGCAATTCAGCCCCTATGCAATTGCAACTGTGAATCTTTAAATACGCAATAATCGGGTGTTATCTCCTGAAATATCCCTGTAATATGGTTTAAATTTGACACGTTTTACAAGTTGGTGATCAGTATAGCACCTATACACGTTTCTCTAAATTACATATTTAACGTTTAAATTACAGCTTCAACGCCCAGAATTCGTCAATTTGGCGACGACATGCTATTTTATAATTTATAGAACAATTATCTTTTAAGGAAGGTAATAAATGGCACCATTTAATCAGCGGAAAACACACGGTGTCCTGGCTTCTCCAACCTACTAAAATAATTATACTTTTTGGCATGAACGAGGTCTCCCATTTCGGAACAGGGGAGCTGAAAGTACCTGAGGTGTGATGCCTTTGTCTCTCAGTTAAACTGAGAATCTTAAATTGCTGTAACTGTCAGTAAACGTCAAAAATGTTACTATATTACTTCAATAATTATGAATATCTAATAAGGAAAAATTGAAGCTATTTTTGACAAAGCGGTTTAAAATTTTAGGATTTTTAGCCAAGATAATGAATAGTTTGCATATTTTTTAATCCACAGAGAAAATTTTATAGCCCGATAGGTGTGTACCTTGGAACATAACTGGGGGTAGCAAAATTTACCTGGAGTTCATGAACTAGGGTGAACCTGAGAAGAGGTCGATACGTCTGACCCCATTGGAGGAAATCAGCTGGATGTTGTTTTTAAGTTTGTCATTATTTTGTAGCGCCGTAACCCTAGCTCAACAACATCATCTGTGGCATCTGATGCAGTGTCGCTGAATTCGCCATCCCATCATTGGGTTTTTCAGCCACACCCAGTTATTTCACCGTCGATTGCCGGGAGTAAAGCAACAACACCACGTGCGTCGCGAGAAATGCTTCATCATTCAGGTATTGTGCATAACTACAGTCACGGACAGAATTACCCCCACACAACATGCACGCAAATGCGTTTAAACGTTCGCGTCCATGTGTGCAATTAAATTCTGTCTGTGATAGTCTTCTATTCCAGGTTATATTGTTGCTTAAAATTTTTTGTGATTCCTTCAGCGTCTCTATATTGCGACGATCGTTAATAATTTATAAATATGTATGTTTTGTAGCACCGTAATGATAGTAAGATTTCTTCGCCTAATTATTAAAGTACGTATGATCCTTATAAATAAGCCTGTGTGCTATTATTATGAAGATGCTTTTTCCGGTGTAGAAGGAATGTGGCATACTTGTTCCTTGGAAAAAGAATCGAGTTCGAAATTGTCAAAACTCTTTTGAATCCAGTTTTGGCGTGACCACAATAACAAATACAATTAATACGTATATTTGAATTCGCGTGGAACGAGAATTTTCAATTTTGGCTTTGGAGGGGGGGTGGGAGGTCCTGTCTGTGTGTGTCTGTCGCACCTGGATCTCGATAACGGTTGGGCTGATTTTGATGCAATATAGCTCAATCGAACCGCAATGGTCGATTTAGATGTAGTGATGAATTTTTTGCCGTGGGAAAAGTTATGGGGCAAAATAACGTCATTTTGGCCCATTTTTCGGGCACCCCCTCCAGTTTTTGCGACTTCTCAATAAGTACACGAGGTATCCGCAAACTAATAGGCATATTCCATGCAGCTTTACCAGGGCTATCCAATGATATATAAAAGTTTTTCAACTGCTTCCCAATCTGAGTCTATAAGCTTATAGTTGGCGCCAAATTTCATAATTGGTGAAAAATCGTGGAAAATACACATAAATGTGTGCTTATTGTTGGTTTTTGTGTCGGATATTGGGTTTTCTGGGCCTACAAGCCGATTGCGAGTGCCAAAAATATTGTGTGGCAAATATTTTTCACACTTCTGCTTCATACTTGGTATGAAAAATGAGATTTTTCTCAAGTGTCGGTTTGAATTCTTTAACGTTTTTTCACGGTCAACTTAGGTTTTATTGAATTATTAAATTGTTAGTTGATTGTTTTTGTACTCGTTGTATGATGTTTTGTCTACTGTATACGTTGGCTATCAAAAGAGGCGGGCGTAACTATGCTCATCACTCACGGTTTATATAATGCCTGCGTACTGTGTGTAGGCTTTGTTTGTGTGTGCTTTCTACAACAGACTTCGGGAGATTGTTCTCACCACTCGAATTCTCGCTCGCAAGCGAGCTTCACTAGTGTAGTGTGCTTCAACAGTAAATAGAAATGATTAACTAAAAGATTTAGAAAAAGTAAGTATTAATTACGTTGTCTTGTCAGAATCAATAATTAAACACATCTATATAATGGCGTAATACAAATCAATTTAAAATGTGTCCAAGCATTTTTCAAAGATTAAAGCTTAATAGTTCTCCGATTTTACGTACAGAATATAACTTTTGAACATTATTTCTTTCGTTAATACAATGATTATGTATTTAGATAATTAGTTTGCTTTATCTTATAATAATTGCAAAAGTGACGTGGAAAACCACTAATAACGTGTGATGCCGATGTTGTATGCTCGGATAAACAGTCCTTATCTTATGAAGTGGTCAGCTGGATTTAACCCTGAATAATTTGTGTATCGTGCAATGTTAAACGAAGTCAAGCCGCCGTTCAGGATCGTAGTAGGGTTGTACACGTGGAGGTTGTTCAATACACACCCTAAATTGTTTAATCTTAGTCCGTATTGTGTGTACGACGACCATTGTTGTCGATTAGTTTGTTGATCGCTTGATTTACATATTGTTTATAAATATGGAGCAAAAATCTCCCTAAATTGTTTAATCTTAGTCCGTATTGTGTGTACGACGACCATTGTTATCGATTAGTTTGTTGATCGCTTGATTTACATATTGTTTATAAATATGGAGCAAAAATCTACCACATTCTTAGCAACGAGGTACAACTTTTATTACACATTCTATTAAATGTCAAAATTTGACTCAAAGTGATAATTCCTGTGAATGTTATTAACAACTAGTTGGACGAAAAATGTAAAAAAAGTTATTGTGTTGTTAGCTACACGCTCACTCTCTTTATGAGGTCGTAGTAGTGATTTGCTATCAGAATACTTAATCACGGTTCCTGCATATAACTTGTTGTGCACTAGACATGGCTTTTGTCAAATTGATTTCTACCGACGCTCATGGGCGAGATGCACTGTAACAACAAAGCAATATAGACCTTTCCTAGATTTTTGAATTTACTTTATGTTATGTTTTGTCTGATTCTGTCTGCTGCTTTAATTATTTCAATGTCTTTCTGGTGCCACTAACATGTCTAATAATGATAGTTTTGTATGTTCTCCTAATTGCCTGATGTTTTCAATCATCTTTAAGCAGCAGAGTTGGTAATTATTGGTTTTGAACTTTATCGACATAAATGACAATAATAAATTTGTACATTATGGTTACGTCATTTTTAGATCTAGAAAAATATCCATCAGATACAGATAGTTTGCGTAGCTGGTTTCACCGTGGAGATTCCAAATACTCTACGTCAATGTTAAAAAAGAAAAACACGAGGAATAACATACCGCCTAGTGATTTATCACACAATCTTGGGAATACCGACACTCAAAGCATCGACCAATCTCTTTCTTCTAATCCTCACATATCCGTTTCATTTGGATCTTTAGTTGCACCTAGGCAAATCGGGCTCGGACCCAATAACTCAAACAGTGACATTATACCATATTTTACGTCAAAGCAACAACCATATCAAAACTCTTCGCAACCCGATCTCCTTATATCACTTGATGACAGCTACAAAAAATATCTCCGTCTTCCTGAGCCTATTACTCCTACGCCTGTGCTATCAAATGCTGAACCGGCAGCGAATACCACTTCACATCATAGTAGGCAGTGGTCGCAGCCAGTTTCCGCTGCTGTGGGCCATCAAGTTACTAACTATTCGGGCGATAAGCATGCAGACAGTGAAACCATACGGTCTCTGCTTAGCTTGTCATTGGCCACTGAATGCGGTTCTGGTGTAGTAAGGCAAGAAACAGGCGCAGCGACTCTTGCCGGAACTATTCCCAGTATGAAAAATTCATCATGGGCTTCCACAAGCGGCGCCGTTGGCCAGCCCTGTAACATGGGAACCAAGCACGGTCGTCGAAACAGCTTAGGTGCTTCCGTTAGTAGCTGTAAACGACGAACGACAACTGCAGCTGATGATTCTTTGCGCAGACGTCCTAATTCGGCTAATGCACTTCAAGGAAACGAAAATGCAGTGACTGAAACAAAATGCAACGATCGAGTGAATGTAGACAACAGCACCACACTAACGGAATTTGGCAATAATTCGCTTGATGCAAAACGTGGACTTACGAGGAGTTCAGGTCGTCGAAGGTCCGAGAAACTGTCTAATGGCCGCGCTGGAAGCGAAACTGTTTCAAATAATTTCGGTGGCAGTATAGCGCGTTCGGCATCTGCAAATCGTGGTGTCGGGGGCGGGATGCCGGTAAACCAGCAACAGCAGCATGCTAAGCCGAGAAAAGTGTCCGATTCATCTGTCTCGTCGTATGCTCATCAGATTAAAACTCAGTCGAAGCAGGAAACTGAAATTTGACATTTCGATTCTGGGATATTAATATTACGATTAAGTAATAATAAGTAAGTACAGGATGGGACTAAATGTGAACCAGGAGAGTGGAAAATATTAAAATACTTATGCAGTAAAGAGTATTCTGTTTTCCTTAATTCATTACGTGATTTCGATGTAAATAACGTGTACTTTAATGCAAATACTTTAGAACTGCATGTAGTTTTAAATAGTACATACAAATCACAATTGTGACATGTTGTAAATGAGCCAAAGATGACTTGTCATATTGCGATTAGGTGGCATAGGCACAATTCACAGTTCCGGCCAAACATAAGTGCAATCAAAGCGTGCGAAATCGCAATCAACGAAATTACGTTTAATCGAAATTAACATTTTGTAAATATGAAATATTTTATTGGCGTAAAAATCAAAATCGATTTAAATTTCGTTATTAGTTATTGGGCACGTATTTCTGTCAGTTAGTTTAGTTCAATGTCAAATAGACAACAAGTAGACAAGGCAAATGTTTGCTGCTTTGCCAGATCGTCGAAAACTTATGTATATTATGCGCGGGACTGATATAGCAAGACGTACACTGTTTCACAAAATATTTTAGCTGCATTTCTGTTATCACCTTTTTGGTTAATATTGGGACCGGCGTTTCTTAAATTAAAAAGATTGTATGAATTTTAGTTTAGCGGCAATATGAAAACAGTTGTGTGTCGAATGTAGTATGAAAACTCTGCTTCCCTGTGCTGACTTGAGGTCTATGTCAGGAGGTATAGAAGCATACTTACTAACCCTTGTGTTAGGCGTAGCGTAACGGTTAGTTGCTAACTACCCATGAAAAACATGTATTGTCTAAGACAGCCTGATGTCGACGGTGTACCTGACACTGTGTGGGTGAAATACAGCTACAATCAGAAGTAAGTGCACCTAAAACGAACAAGGCGAAATCTAACAATAACGCAAACGATCAATCTGTTTAAACGAAATTCGTTATATTAAACGCAAACTAATATTTTATTGATATAATTTTTTTTATTTTAACACAATCGAAATTCATTAAATTAATGGATTTCCATTTAAACGATCGATTTTGGTTTAAACTTCGAAACTTTCGAAACTTCGTTGTATTTTTGGTCACTTAATTCTGATTGTAACTGTAGGTTCCAAACATTGTGACATTATAACGTGAACACGGCAAACGTGATTCAAAAACTCTGGTCGTGCTTCACAAGATTTCTTGTAAAACCAACTCGTAATGCTGTCGTTAATCATGGTTATTTAATTTCATGTACCATACACATATTCTTTGGACGATTGAAGTGTAGTAATAGGTTGCTTTGATTATGCCGTGACAGTTATTGAAAGTAAGCAGTAGCTATATGGCCAGTAATGAACGTAAAGCCCTACTGTGACGTTTCGTATACTACTGAATGTGCAACAGTTTCACATGGATATATAGCCAATTGTTGTTGTTTTGAAGATAATGTTCTTTTAGTTGTTTAATCGAGTTTACCGTTAATACCGCGGTACGTGATGTCTGTGATTTTAATTGTATGCGTCTTGTACATATTGTTTTGAACTATATAAACCCTTAGTAATTTTTAGTATGGATCATGCTAAAAATACTGGTATTATATCCTGAAAACAAAAACTGAATTTTGAATCGTGCATTGACACCTAGCTGTCTCAGAAACGTGGTAAAGATATATTGTTAATGATTTAAATGTCAAATTTGTAATATCGCTAATAAATTTTGGTAAAATGTAATTTAGGTGTCTAAAATTTGGGTGGAGACGTTTGCTGTGCAATGTTTTCACAATATTTCTGTAGCTTTGGATGGTTTGTAAGCCCGAAAGGCTAATTGCCTATTCTTTTACGATCAATAGTCTTTTTCATCCTTTTCAAATTTGACAGCCTTGAGACAGGAATCGTGAGCATAAGCGGCTTCTAACACTGTGAGATACTCAAGTATCGCTAGCGGCCATGCTTTCGCATGTATCAAAGTGTCCGGCTATTATCAAGGTTTTAATAGTTTATATATACACAGATTTTTTTATCTCCATTACTTTTATTTTCATACATTTATCTGATCTTGTGGTTATGTATTAACTATGCGCGCAAATTAAAATTTCATTAATTACTATTAGAATGAGTTTAGTATTCCACGGATTTGTTAATACTGCCAAGTTATATAAACTGAAATTTTTACGAAAGCAGAAATATTTTCACCAAATATGTTTTTCTCTTCAGTTAGTTTACTCGTAAATGTATGCATGATTATGTCTAAAAAGTATTTCATTTTTCCAAAACAACGTAGTAGAAATCATAGCCCTCAAATTACTGTTACCGTTGCAGTAACTATGTAAATTTGTTGCTGATTTCAATACAGTCGATACAATGAAAATTTTCTTTGAATATGGACAGTTACGAAAATGGTAATGCTATGAAATTTGGAAGATTTTAAGATTAGGTCCTGAATCTACATGACTATATGTACGTATAAAATTTAACCTAGAAACAAGCCAGCAATTTGTTCATGATTAATGTTTGGCTCAGGGTTTGTGATGTTGTGACCAAATTTTGAAATGTTTGTCTATTACTATCAAATTATTGTGATATATTTCAATCATATTTTATATAAAGTGCTTTCAATTTTAACTTTTTGCTCTTTTAACATAAGTCTGTGGATAACTGAATAGTTTCACGATGTATTCGTTTAAACAATTTCGCGTTGCGTTTATATGATAGCCTTATGACCGTACCGAATTCAGTATGTGTCATCCTGTCGAGAAGTTTCCATTAGGTTATTGTTTGCTTGATCATTTAGCCTGACAATAGTTGTATTGAAATGAAAATAATTGGTATATGTTACACTGATTGTTCGATTGAGTATTCTGGACTTATCTATAGCAAAATTTCGTTCGTTACGTATAACGAATAATGTCTGGGGCAGATGTTTAACACAACTTTAGCTTAAAATTTAAAACAATTCGGCATAAACTAGAACTCATAATATTGCTAAACATTATGTAGGATTTATAGCTTTTTTCTACTTAAGTGATTTTCCATAACTATGCTTAAATGTTATTTAGCATCAATAAAGGTTTAACATTAAGCATTGAATTTTGTTCACAGATTGCAATAAACATAATTATACTAATTATGCTAGACATACGCGTAAGCATATTCTGCTTACACAATATGGAATCTGTTTAGAAATTCAAAATGAAAATTATAGTAAAATTTTTTCTTTAGATTGGAGGTACACTACGGGGAAAGTGTTCTGAAATTCAAGTACACGGTACGGTATATATATGATGTGGAATTCGCAGTGCATAATTGCCAAACGACAGCGAAGGTGTGAAATTTTAGAAAATGTACTTTAACTGCTTTCAGTTATTGCAACGCACAAAAAATATAGTGTGATGCAATGTTTAATATTATGCGTACATAATAAGTATGGCTATTACATAAGTATCTGAATGGAAAGTTCGAAATAATAGTTTTATTAGCGAAAGGTTTTGTGTCAGATAACGATCAATTATATCAATACCAGTTAACCGACGTTATCCCACGGGTATTGAGAAGATGAAGCCAGTATGATCCGAAAAGAAAAACTGCATTTTAATGTTAAATAACCAACTGTTTTCGTGGTTGACGTTTGCTAGAACAACTTTGTTCTGTGTTACAAATTTTATTCATTCAAAGATTGATACATTCTTTGCTGTACTGAAGCTGAATGCTTTGCTTCGATTGCTTTCCTATGTTATATTGTACGATATAGCCGGTTGTCTGTTCTGTAATTAAATATGCGCCAAATGATTCGTGCTATAATGTGTTTTATACGGTGAATCAGTGATATGATTGTCGAATATGATAAATACTATAGATAAAGATTATGTTCCAACAATATTGTTGAGTGACGATGGAATTGTTTCGTCGGTGAAATTTTTCGCACTTACAGAAACATTACTGAAGTAACGTATATACGCTAATAATTTCGCTGTTGAATTTACCCAATGTAATAGTAAATAAATATATATATCATGTGGTGCAACAATACTTGTGCAAGCAATATGTGTGATTTTTCAAATGTGTCGTAACATACTAGGAAGATTCAGGGGATAGGATATTAGCTGTAATCCAAATCATCTTTCTATAAATGCAACTGTTACGGACGGTAACTTCGAAATTTGGGTAGCCTTCTGTTTTCTTTTTGTCACTGCCGCACTGATTTGGTGTGCAGTTGTTACTTGTGAGTGCTCCAGTTGATTAGGCTTAATGTATCTGCTGCATTTCAAACATCGTTGGGAATCGCGCACCAAACAGTTCAATCGATCCGCCCTGTAATGCGGTACATTAATAAGAACGTGGCCTAATGATTCAGCTATCGCCTGCTAAGTATCAGCAGTTTTCGAATTAAACTCTCAGTCTATACCTGTTTTTGTATTTCGAGTAAGTTCCTGTTTAGCAAACATTTGTGCTCATGACTTATATAAAAATAATACACGACTAATAAAATTATAGGATTCAAAGAATATATTGCTATTTTTCCCTGTTTATGTAAATGCTAAATTTAGTGGAATCCCAACGGTTCCAAGTAAGAATCTGGTTAGCATGTGTTTATTACTGAATACAAAATTCTCGGATTCATCGTGTGATACTTATGGTGTCTCTCCACTGCTCCAGTTTAGCACGACCCGACATAACTTGCGTTTTATCTAAATAATTCAAAAACCGATCTCTCCTTTCGTGTTCTGAACGCGTTAGTGGTGTATTGATATAACTTCAGCTCGAAAATGTGAAGGTAGAAGCAAAAGACTATGCGCAACTCCTACCTGACTCTACTTATATAGAATTGGGTACTTTTGTCAAAGCATCAATTAGCAAAATTAAACTGGTTTTTGCATGTGAACAGAAATTTGATCACTTTGTAGTTGCCCTTGGTAATTGAAAACAATCAACAAAAATTGGCTTCGACTCTTTAGCTATATTCTCTGAATTGGAATGTTGTAGGCACAGTTGTCTATGGTAACTCCTCCATACCTATAGTTTGCTGAGGAATCTACCACGTTTTCTTGCACTGGCGGAAAAGTATATATTTCACAAACTTGCCAAATAAATGAAACATTTTGTTTTTCCAGACTGAGTCAAATCTACAAACTTGAAGTGTATAATTTCGATGTATTTGGGCTTGAAAAATGCAGTTGTCAAGGAAAAATCGTTAAAATTTTATTGTGTTATTGGTGGTTTATATTATAACGTAAATGATGCGTCAAAAACAACGCATTCAAAGTGTATCTCTTCTTTATAAGTGAAACCGATTGCAGTCGTCAATGAGGAGTGCGCTATGAAAATAATTTATTGCTACTTTTTATATTTTATACATACTTGTGTATATTTGTTCACATCTGTAAAGGAGATTATATAATTTTGAGAGATGTTTTTTGCTATTTGTACACGCGCTTTCTTGATATTACATAAAATACTGAATGTAAATCAATATAATCCAGGTTGCTAATCTAAGTATAAATAAATCGATAAAATGTATTTATATAATATGGAGCGATTTGTATATATTAATGTTATTGATCTGAACCGTTTATTCCTTGCAATTTCTGCTGAGACAATTTTCTGAAATTGCTATTAATGAATATTTTTAAGTAACTCTAGTTTTTACGTTAGTATCACCATAATAAAAATTGCATTATTGCTGGCGAAGGTAATAATCATGCGGTGCCATTTCCAGTTGATGAAACATGGGCAGCAATCTCGGATTCAACGGGTAAACGCTACAAAAAAGCTTCATGAGTAATTGATTTTTTGATAAAATGTATAATTATCCAACTTAAAATATTTATTTGTTCGATATGCGATAAGCTAATTTGTAATTCAGCTGTTGCAACATATTTCGTTAAACAGGAGTTCAACTTGTAACATTCACTCATTTATGCGGCATTCACGATATGTACGCGCTGTTCGGAACTTTTGTCCCCCTGAAGTTGCTACCCTACCGTATAGACAGTCAGGGCGACACCCATACCAAATCAAAGCCGCGGGTGTAAGAGACATCCTTAACTGCTACATTTTTTACAGTGTGATACACACCTTTAGCAACCAATTGTAGCTAATGCGGTTTATTGGTCAACTGTGCTGTGAAGTTTTTTAACCATGAGGGGCGGAAATAAAATGCAGGCCATGCCGTTCTTGATATACTAAGCCTTAGTATTAGCCTAAGCAAAAGTCTTTATATGTGACATACGCTAAGCCTCAGTCGGGGGCTGCCGCCCCTTGCTCTAAGCAGATTTTTTTCTAACGTACCACCCCTCAGGGTTAATTGGGCTTGAGCGTTGATGAAATCATGCGGCGCACTGTCAATAAATGTGCAAGAAGACGCGGCGGGCTTGACACTATCCAAGAGCTACAATCTCCTATCTAGCTACTTTTGAAAAAATTTATAACAAACATGGGTGTGTCTGAGACACCCTGTTGTAGACAGTGTGCCTGACACTGTGTCGTGTATATACGTTCCAAACGTGAACATTATGACATGATGAACGTCTCATTGGTCCCGTGGTTAAATTTGTAGCAAGTATTTATAATATTAATCCCCACTTTGAAACCACAATAGATTTAAACGTTTGCGTGGGAATTTTTATGTATTGCAAGGTTTGATTTCTGGTACTTCATTTTTGTGTAAAATTTTAATTATCGCTAAAATTTTTAACCGCCAGACTTGCAAGCACTATTTTAGGACCGGTATAAAATACCTTTTATAAAAATCATTGATGCGCTTAAGTTGACAGGTGGAATTCGTATCGCGTAAGAATGAGAAGTGTTGGTAGGTATATGTCAGTGGTAAAACCATTTGCTTTAACAATTAAGATTCGATGTTTTTCGTTTATGAGGAAATGGTGTCATCTTGGATATAGACCAAGTAAAAATCTGTTATTGGCATCAGCGAAAACGAGCTTTTGGTCCCATTTAATGCTAGAATTGCTGTGCGGAGAAACCACATTTCAATGCATAAATTCATTATAGGTCAAAGTATTAAGCCCGAGCAGGCGTAAGTGCAATTGCACACCTTGCTGTTGCCGATATACTTCAAGCCTATACTGTGTATTAAATTAATATTTTACTTGAATTTCCGTATGCTGTATGTCGCTGCAATTGTCTAAACTATCCGAAGAAAACCCGTGTTACTTTATATAATGTTTTATACTGATCGAAAACATTTCTATTTAAATTTCATTGTTTATACATTCCAGTGTCTTGAACCAGATTAAAAGAACACAGCGTCGTAGCAATCGTAATACTAAAGGTTCATTGCGGCCATTTAGGTCAGGATTCCTTAACCCAGGTTCATAGTAATCTTTAGTTAATATTAACAGTGAATTCGCCTCGCCAAGTTTTCTTAATTTAAGATAACGTGACGCACCAAGTTTGCCTTGGGCTTACCGCACTCTAAAACTACTTTTACTGTAAATTAGAAATTTCTACTTTTACTGTAAATTGGAAATTTCTTCCTTGAGCACTCTAAAACTACTTTTACTATAAATTGGAAGTTTCTTCCTTGAGCACTCTAAAACTAGTTTTACTGTAGAGTGCAAATTTCTTCCCTGCGCACTCTAAAACTACTTTTACTGTAAATTGGAAATGTCTTTCTTGAGCACTCTAAAACTACTTTTACCGTAAATTGGAAATTTCTTCCTCGAGAACTCTAAAACTACTTTTACCGTAAATTCAAAATTTCTTCCTTGAGAACTCTAAAACTACATTTGCAGTAAATTGGAAATTTCTTCTTTGAGCACTCTAAAACTACTTTTACTGTAGATTGAAAATTTCTTCTTTGAATATTCTGAAACTGCTTTTACTTTAAATTGGAAATTCCTTTCTTGAGTACTCTAAAACTACTTTTACTGTAAATTAAAAATTTCTTTCTTGAGTACTATAAAACTACTGTTACTGTAAATTGGAAATTTTTTCCTTGAGCACTCTGTAACTACTTTTACTGTAAATTAGAAATTTCTTCCCTGAGTACTCAAAAAGTACTTTTACTGTAAATTGGAAATTTTTTCCTTGAGAACTCTAAAACTACTTTTACTGTAAATTGGAAATTTCTTTCTTGCGCGCTCTAAAAGTACTTTTACTGTAAATGAAAAATTTCTTCCTTGAGCACTCTAAAACTACTTTTACTATAAATTGGAAGTTTCTTCCTTGAGCACTCTAAAACTAGTTTTACTGTAGAGTGCAAATTTCTTCCCTGAGCACTCTAAAACTACTTTTACTGTAAATTGGAAATGTCTTTCTTGAGCACTCTAAAACTACTTTTACCGTAAATTGGAAATTTCTTCCTCGAGAACTCTAAAACTACTTTTACCGTAAATTCAAAATTTCTTCCTTGAGAACTCTAAAACTACATTTGCAGTAAATTGGAAATTTCTTCTTTGAGCACTCTAAAACTACTTTTACTGTAGATTGAAAATTTCTTCTTTGAATATTCTGAAACTGCTTTTACTTTAAATTGGAAATTCCTTTCTTGAGTACTCTAAAACTACTTTTACTGTAAATTAAAAATTTCTTTCTTGAGTACTATAAAACTACTGTTACTGTAAATTGGAAATTTTTTCCTTGAGCACTCTGTAACTACTTTTACTGCAAATTAGAAATTTCTTCCCTGAGTACTCAAAAAGTACTTTTACTGTAAATTGGAAATTTCTTTCTTGCGCGCTCTAAAAGTACTTTTACTGTAAATGAAAAATTTCTTCCTTGAGCACTCTAACACTGCCTTTACTGTAAATGATAAATATCTTTCTTGAGCACTCTAAAACTACTTTTACAGTAAATTGGAAATTTCTTTTTTGGGCACTCTAAAACTACTTTTACTGTAAATTGGAAATTTCTTCGCTGAGAGCTCTGAAACTACTTTTACTGTAAATTGGAAATTTGTTCCTTGAGAACTCTAAAACTACTTTTACTGTAAATGGAACATTTCTACCTTAAGCAATCTAAAACTACCTTTACTGTAAATTGGAAATTTTTTCCCTGAGTACACTAAAGCTACTTTCAATGTAAATTGTAAGTTTCTTTCTTGAGCACTGTAAAACTACTTTTACTGTAAATTGGCAATTTCTTCCTTGAGAACTGTAAAACCACTTTTACTGTAAATTGGAAATTTCTTCCTTGAGCACTGTACAACTATTAACTAGAATGATATCGCGTAGCAATATTTTTTCAATTCATGACTCCAGTAATCATTCGGAAATTCTGTTTTACGCTAGCAATTTAGTGCCGTGGCTTGTTTTTCGGTGATATTTACCTTTACATTTTGCACCAAATTATAGTTAGAATTTTTGTTGGTTATAGCTTTCTGTTTCAATAGTCAAGCTGAGCAAACGTAATACTGTAACTTAAAACAGAAGAACTTGGTCCGGGTGGTTTTGGGTATGGCATGCCAAAGACTTAATATTAGCCTTAAAGCCGCATATAAGGATCCTAGCTCAACTTTAGTATGTCGAGAATGGCATAAAATTGTATTTAGGTTACGTTGTATCATCAACGTCATATAGGAACATCGGGTATTTTCCCTTAACCCTTCTGAGGCCGAAACTGATAAATTGTTCAGACACAGCAATAATTATTCCACTCAGCTCGGCGAGATGGTTCAGAAAATATCCATTCAGTCAGTTTGACAATTTTTTTGTAATTTTGGGTACCTTGCGGATGCCTTTTCTACCCAAAATTTTGAAAAAACTTTTGTCGATAAATGTATAATTTTATATATTATTATAACAACATTCTCGAGCTGACGTGAGTGGTGGTAAAATCATTGCAATCGGTTCAGCGGTTAACGACTTACGCTTGGGCTTAGATTTAGGCTTAGGATTTAAAATAAATGGAAATAACCGCTAACCCATAATCCGATTAAGGTGATTTTAAACCAATCGACTCATCTTGATAATGCGGTTTTGAAATACTTGAAATTGCATTGATCTAGTAAACTTTTTCGAAACTTTTATTTTGGATACCGACGGGGTGGTTGGGAACCCAAAATAATCCATTTGTCATAAAACTGATTTAAATTAACATTTTCTGAACCATCTGATCCAGATAAGTCGAATGCTACCTAAATTATCGATATATCTTCAAAAGTTAGCAATGTCGGCCTCATATGGGGCGAGTGGGCAGGGAGGATATAAAGAAAGGCCCTGGAAGTTTTACTGATTATTAAGAAAGATTATAATTTTATTATTATCTTCTTATTAAGAAAGATCTTTATTAAGAAAGACACGGGAAGACCTACCGTTCGAATCAGCACAAACGATGTAAATACATCGTCATTAACTTCATCGTTTTTGTCAAAATCTGATATATATTATACTGCAAGGCGCAACGCTTATTTCTGCTGATAATGCTAAAATCTTGCAAAATAAACAGTTGCACTGTAATAAAGCAGCATTTGTTAAAATTATTCGTAGTTTGTTATTAAGCTGTTTTCAGTCTGTTTATGTTTCTATATGCATTTTTCATAAAAGCTACAGTTTCATTGCAAAGCTATATTTATTGTTTCATAGGTTCTATTCTCATTTGTTTATTGTTGTGGACGACGTGAGTTAAGCGCTATGTCTTTGGATTCATCATATCCAACTACATTGCCTGCTATTGTCATGCTGTTTGAAATTGCAAGTTTTTATATTCAAATATTTAACTTTTTCTGAGAGAACTTATTTAATTTGAACGATGTAAATGTTGAAAATTTAATTAACGAGTTTAATTTTTTATTTGACTGGTAACTGTTTTGAGATAGTGCCGTATGATCAACCTGGTGCATGCTGCTGGCTGTTTTGAGAAAATATGCAATTTTGCATACTTGTCCGTTTTATAATTGGTGTGAGCTAGCAATCCGGACATTTCATTCACGCTATCAAGGAACAGTTAGGGTTTCCTAATTGTAGCGTAACTGTTCGCTATATTGCATAACGCTTTCTCTAGGTTATATTCAAGTATGTCTGGAGTTCATATTTTCGAAACAGAGTAAGCGTCGCGAGCAGAATTTTCTCAAATAGCGGTAAACTGTGAAAAACTTTTTACGTGTGAGTCACGCAAAGTTAATCACTAGATTGATCCATTTGCTCAGTTTCTTCTACATGCATTCGAATTTAACTATTTATATACATTTGTGTTCGCGGTGCTGCAATGATTTTCTGCCCAAATTCTCACAAAAATTTTAAACTGTAATATGGCCCCGATATTTACAAACAAACTTTTTCGAAAGTTCTGATAAAACCGATATATACTAGTGCCCAGAATGTTCTCAGAAAGAGTTACAACTTTTTCACGCAAATTTTTTGAGAGAGCAGCCGTTTTCCAGTTAGGTGTCAAAGACTGAATACACCCAGAAACGTATACTTTTGAAAATTTAGACTAAGTAAGGTTATATTGCTCGTTGGCGGTGAACCTTGGGATTTCAGGCTTATTTAGCCCGACAAATACGTTAATTGCATTGTCTTAAATACTGCTCTGGAATTTCACATGGATTAAAATGCTATCTTTCGGCAGGCAAATTCAAATTTTAGCATTTTTCTGCTTCTTCATTTTAGCTGTAGAGTGCAAGAATGTGTCTATTAGGTTTCAGAGCTGCTGAATGCGATGACTGCAGATGTATATGCGTGGCATGCACCGATTACGGTGAGCACTAGATAGATGCTACGTGGCAAAATGACACTTGGAATTATATTTTATCTAAAATTTACAGTTATAACTGAAAATAGTGATTAGTAAAATCAGAAATTTTTCGTCTTTTTGGCCATTGGAGAATGAAATTCATGGTTTTGATGTGTGCAGAAAATTGCCCCAATTATGAATTCCGAGCCCTATTATGGTATATTTTTTGCACCTTGAATGATACTCTGTGAATGTGAACACAATTTGAAATAAAAAAGCTACAATCGCATAGTAGCCGCACTAGCTACATTCTGCTCTCCACTTGAATTATTATAAATCATTTATATTTCTGTTAATTTTGTTAAATTATATTAAAAACACATCAATTCAGTACTTGTGTGCTAACAATTCAAGAACATTGAGTAAACAATTTTTAAAATCCATTTCTTAATAGCAAATAATGTGAATTGAGCTATATATTTTTAAATATTCCAGCAAAAAAACATCATACATTTATACTTTCCAATCCGCTCAGTATATATGTGTATAAAATGTATACTATAATCTCATAAATTCGGTCATGTTATTGCGACACCCGGAAATGAAAGAGCAGCGTCTCGAATTAACGCTTCCACGGCTACTTGGTCCAAATAAGTTCAGCGCACATTGCAAATTGTAAACCTTTAATATTGAGTTTGTCATATGACGTTTGTTTGCACGCCTCTGTTATTCACTCACTTAGTAAGGTTCGTTAATGAACCTAGCAACGGTTCGGTGGTTTGTTTATGCAAGAGTAAACTTAAGATGCGCCCCCAACCATTCTCTTTTGACACCATATACAAAACGTTGTTAGCGAACAAAACTCGGATTTCAATAGCCGTATCCAATTTCGACATTTTTGTGTTCCATAACGCTATTAGCGAATGCAATTCGGCCCCTATATTTTGACATCAATGTGTTCGCGAACATTTTCAAATTATAATGTATGGAATATGAAACGGACTAATTTCTGTTCTTTAATGCAAAAATGAAATTTGTGTTCAGTGAACAACTGAATGGCAATCGCTTTTGTCAAAAAGAGGATGGTAAGATGTACAGCTTAAGTTTACTCATGCATTATGAGAGTTTCAGTCATGCAACTCGGGTTCGTTCCCTGGCGCCGGCTTGAATTTGACTAAAAATACACGGTACACATGTTACATAATTAAGAATGAAAGTGATAATTAAAAATAAGTCATTGCTTAGCTAAATAAAAGGACATGTATTTATTAAAAACGTTGATAGCATATATCACTCCGTAATACAGTTGTGTTTAGAAATGATCATTCTCAGTTTTAGCTTATTCATAATATCTATAGCTAGTTGAAATGCTCATCGATTTGCATACACCTTAATTAATTAAATAGTAAACAGATTTTCTCGAGGCCATGCAACACCGTATTTTCCCTTCTATCACCAGACGCGAATGAGGTGCGAAAGATATTGTGAGGAAAATTACAAAATTACACAAAAAATTAGGGAAAATGGAATATTATGAGAAAAAATCTGGGAAACTGAATAAATTATTGATTGCCAACTGCCGCAGCTCGTTCCGCCACGCGCGCCTCCCACCATGACTAAGAAGCATGCATTATATTGTAATTGAACGTTCGGATAGTGTCCATTCAGGCGGAACATTTTATATTGTAATCGAATATTAACACTGATGTCCAAGGCCGGCGAGCGATTTAGGGGTGCGGGGATATATGATTCCGGCTGGCAGGGTTGGGTGTGGTGCAGGAGTGTAGACAGCCTTCTGGTGTCGAAATATTATATATTTGCATATAAATAAATATATGAAAATGAGCCATATGCTCATACTTGCTAGTACTTTCCGCGCACCGTGCAAAAGGTTCTACACGGACTTCGAATAACTCAGATAGTGCCAATGAAGGCGAAATATTACACATTGTGGTCGGACATCTCTGGTAGCGAAAATTGAGGCGCAATATTGCACACAGTGATCGAATAGCTCAGGTAGTGCGAATCGAAGCACTTTGTTATGATCTATACGCAACTTTATAGAGTAACTTGGTCAACAGAATTCATATATCATCTAAAGTTATTTGTGAAGACTATTTAAATACAATCAAGCCGTGCGAAGAATATATTGCAGTCATTTCTAACTGTGTCGTTGATAGGGCTTTTAATAT
The DNA here is from genome assembly GCA_030248225.1 of Trileptium ribeirensis. Classification (NCBI taxonomy): domain Eukaryota; kingdom Metazoa; phylum Nematoda; class Enoplea; order Enoplida; family Thoracostomopsidae; genus Trileptium; species Trileptium ribeirensis. The sequence continues at coordinate 31,840 of JASANE010013265.1, forward strand.
TTTCAGATCAACAGCGCAATTGTACTAACATGCGCAGGTTCAGCTCCGAGCTCAGGATCCAATGGCGGCTTTGTTTTATTCGTTTGCTCATCGCATGTAGTGTTCAGTATAATAATATATTTTGCTCGACTGTTCCAAATTGTCGACGATACTGTTCACAACACAAGACCTTGGGTACTGGCTGTAAGTTGATGTTAACTCATTGGTGAACTGCTTTAGCTTTACGGAGGTAAATGAGCCCCTTCAAACACCTGCATCTGCTTGAAGTGTTTGACAGAAGTGAGATGGTTCAAAATATGAATCTGCTCAAGGTGGAATTGAAATATTGTGGCTAGAGGCGAATTATCCTTACGTTCATCGAATTACTATTTTAGCTTAAAATACACTTTTCACAACAGCTATTTTAATAATCGAAAGTTGTCTGATTTAACGCCATAATTTAATTTTTACGTAATAACTCCTTACCTAGCGATATAGCAGCGGCCAAATTAATGGTTGGTGTGACTAATATTTTATTTAGAGTACTGTTAAAATATGACATTGGCAATAAGTTTTTGTTCTCACAAGTCTAGGTATCTAAACAGATAAAAGCTAAAACTTTATATATACTGCCAAATGCTAGTTAATATTATTACTGAACCAGATATTCAGTTTGTACTGTTCCTTTTCATCACTGAAAGAGAAATTTTTGCTGCTAATGCCAGGCATTATCCAGATGCTAATGTTCCTTTTCATTACTGAAAGAGAAATTTTTGCTACTAATGCCAGGCATTATCCAGATGCCAATGTTCCTTTTCATCACTGAAAGAGAAATTTTTGCTGCTAATGCTAGGCATAATCCAGATGTCAATCACAAAATGCAATGAATAAAGTATAAAGAGTGACAGGGCTTGTTTAGCAGAATTGTCTGCTTATTTTTAAACATAACTGAGCAATGCAGATAGCCACAATGATATTAATGGCCAGTGCAAATTTTCACAGTTTGAATAAAACACAACCTTCAGAAATTGTCAACTGCATGAAAATTCATGGCTAGATATGGCAAAGAAAACGCAATTCATGTACTTGCGTGGAACCTGTTTTGCAATGAAAATAATTCTTTAATTTAAGTAATGCTAAAACTTTTAAAGGCACAGACTGTAAAATTCGATGACCTGGTTCAAATAGCACAGCTTTTGACAGCAGAAAACCTTGTATAATTCATAATTCGAGAACTTTTGAGAGATTTTTAAGGATCTCGGTATTTATGTTTTTGAAACTAAAGTATCTCACTTCGTTTTATTATTATGCGCAGTGTAAGGTTTGGTGTTTGCCTTCCGTATGACACTATCACATGTTTGTCTTCGAAAAGAATTTCATAGGGGCTGAGCCTAAATAGTAAAGCTTAATAATTTGCCAGTACTGTAGTATAGTGTACTAGGACCAGTTCTGGCCCTAAGGGATCCCAGCTGCACCACTCTCAATGTTCACCGTGGTGCCCGGACAACTCCGGCTTGAACGATTCCCCGGTGGACCCTAGTCTAACCGATGGGAACCGCTTAGCTTAGCGGGCTGCTCGGCGGGTTTACCAGGGTGTTCGGCCTGGCCCCTATATTGGCCCACGTATCTAGTGGCATGGAGGTCCCCCTGAGGGAGGGTCATCCCCTAAGCCTGCTCACAGGTAATAAGGCCGACCCGTTATTCCCTCAAATTCCTCTAGTGGGTTCGGAACCAAGATCCTAGGGAAATTCTCCCACCAGAGAGGTTCCTTTACCTTAAAGGGTTGCACAGGCTTAGTGACCTCCCTGAAAATCTCGGGCCCTGGGCTAGTAGTATTTGGGTTAAGGTTACCTTGGTTGGATTAAGAAGTAGTGGATGGGAATCAGCCTTTCAGCAATATTTGAATACCATGAGGTGACGGGTTGACCAAAATTTGTTCCGGAAACGGATCGAAAGAACGCGCGGGAGCGTGCGAGCGTCACCCTATTAATTTATCTAACTGTTGTGGCCAACTTCGGGATGGGCCAAGAAATTGGATTTCGGTGATTCTCGTGCAGCGGGTCTTCGTTTCGACTGGGGTGAATTCACTCGAATATAGGTGTCCAATGGGATTTGCCAAATCGCCTAGAATAAGTTCACACTTCAACCGTTTACTCCTTTTTGTATTAAAATAGCTGGCACTCCACAAACATTACCAAATCGGGCACACTCGATCATAACCGCACGACAGTATACTACAAAATAAACATGGTACAAAATTCGGGTCCAACACGTACCCTGTATCGCGATAAATTCCCATAGTTTCAACCCTGCACCTAAAATTATCTTTCAACCCCACACCTTCCAAGAGTTAGTGCGATCCTCTACAGTACAACTTTAGGTTGGGATGACGAAATTTCATTCTGTGAGCTCCATTGGAGCCCTTTTAGAAACGCGGAACCCTCTACCCAGAATTTTACTAGGTGAAACTTAGGCTTTATTTCGCTCCCCGTTAGTAACGTTTTCCTGGCGACACTCCAACTTCCCTCCCAAAATTTCTTTGCTTAATACACCTACAACACTTGAAAAAATTGTCGTTCATTTGAATTTGCTTGGCTTAACTGATAAGGCGCGGCCCAGCACTTGTGGGAGCGCGGGGCCTCCGTTGGACGCCACAGCACCCACAAGGGCTGCCCTTTAGTGCTTAGGCCTACGCGAGAAAACTTACAGAAGCTCTTAAAGTGAAATCTCTGGGCGGGCCTCTTCCACGCGTCCGCTGTGTGAAGAGCCCATCCAGGTGAGTCCCGAATGCGGTACACTCGTTGATCCTACGAAATTTGTAAAAACGAAAACTCTCCCGTCGGCTAAACGGGTACGTGCCACTCGCCTATTTCCCAAAATGTGAAAATTTCATGAAAACACCTACGTACGTCCACCGAGCCTTTGCAAAACATCACCCGGCGGACGGGGAACCAGTCAAGAATGGAACAGCTTTCGATTCAAATTTAGCCGAAGTCTATTAGTCCTCAATTTTCGTGCGCGGGCGCGACACTTGCGGGGGCCCGGGGCATCCATCAGACGCCCCAGCACCCGCAAGAGCCGTCCCTTGGCTGAAAATAAGCTACGAAATCCGCAAATTGAATGGCCTCGGGTGGAACTCTTCCGCACGTCTGCATACCGAAGAGTCCACCCGGGCAAAAGCAAACGAAAAGCGGGGGAAAACGAGAAGACAACGAAAACCACGGCGACAACCGCCGTCAAAACACGTCAAATTTTCGAGTAAACGTCTCGACTGGTCCCGTATCTCTGAGCGGGTACGTTCTTTTATACCGTATAGCTCTCCCTGGACTCTCGCTCATCCTCTTGATTTTCCTTTTTTTTTTCTTGTCGCACTTCTCAAATCGCTATGGTCCAGCAAAGTCCAAACTTTAAATAAAAGAAAACAGAAACGACATAATTAAAAGCTAACTAATGCGGCACAAATATATATATATACATACGCCCCACTCTTGGTAGAGCCTCTGCAAACAACAATATGGGCAACTGTAAGCAGCGTGTAGACAACAACAACTCCGAGCGACATCGATAGCGACCCTTACAAATTGTGTAGGCAGTGGCCGAAACGTGCCAAGAAAGGCACGTAAACAACTAAACCTCGCCCTGGTCGGGGCGAGAAAATTTTAAAATCAAAATACAACGGCGCTCAGGGCGCCGTTTTCTCATAGGGATATCGGCACATTTTTGCCGATCTCTCGAGATTTAGAAACAGTAGACGGCCGGGGGCAGGACCAGAATCATGCCCTGGCAGGCCGGCTACTGATGAAAATTCAATATTTAATGTGCCCCTTATAGGAGGCCTGTTAGAGGCCGATTTAGACGCCCAAAACGGAAGATTTTGGTGCTCCGTTTGAGTTCAAGAGATCCTGAGCGGACCCGAGGGGGTGGGCGGCCCCGGTTTTCGACTA
>JASANE010013266.1:0-11346 GCA_030248225.1 Trileptium ribeirensis
CACTTTTGTCTGGCATCTAGTTTCGTCTGGAAGGAGTTTAAGGAAGGTATTTAATAATAATTAATGCACGACAATTCTAGATGATATTTACCAGTTGCAGACAATCTTTGACTCCTATATATTATTAAATATAGTTGATACGAATTTTGGTTTGTTTTACTAATTGACATGTATAGGCTTTAAGAACTGTCATATTTCGTTGAAAGCAAAAGTTTAGGAATAAACTGTCAAACCTTAATATTACAGCTAAAAATAAACATTGCGAAAAATATATAGTCTTTACAAAGTTTCTGACAGTTTTGCTAAAAATTAGAGCGATATATGATCGCTTTATTTTCACAATAAATTTGTGACACATTATCCATGTCGAAACGCAAAAAGGTAAAATAAACAACCTGGGTGCAACAATAATGTTTTATTGGTAAGCTCTTTCATAAAGTTGACGTAGCTCGCGAACCTATGGTCTCTACATATCGGTAAGCTGTAGAATTTCGCGTTTAGCTTCACCAGAATTACTTAATGTACATATTCATGTTCAAAGTGTCGATTTTTCCAGCGTTATTAGCTTAAAATGGAGGAATATCATTATAACAAGCGAGATACAAATAAGACAGCCAGCTAATATCCACGAGAATCCAGGAAACCAAGAAACAGTTGCACCATATAGACCACTGAACATAGCCGTCGACAAAAAAGCCGCAAGACTTTGCATTACACCGTTACCAGCGATGATGGTACCGCGTTCTTCTGACTCAGCGAAATTGAGTAAAATTGCTGCACAAACGATTAAGCTAACGTTTGCCAGAATTCCAACGACTGAACTAATCCATACCATTGTCATTGTTGTACTGAAATGGGGAAAATTATAGTTAAGCTCAATAACATATCTTGACGTGGCATAATTATAGATAATACACTAAGCGCATCAGTCTGCAAATACCCAACTACAGTGAACCTTGAGCCTGTTTTTGAAAAAACACAAAGGTAAAAGAGCTAAATTCCAAAACTTAAAAGCACAGTTATGTAACTAAAAACCATATATATCAGACATCACAAAACGTGACCCATGATCCGCAAAACCCACCAAAGTTGCGACCCATGACCCGCTAATGTATATGTATATATAATACATATATGGATTGTAAGCATGAATCAGGCATTCTAATCAGTTTCATACCAACTGTAAATCTTTTAAGGCTAGACCCACAGTAGGGGCGTTACTACAAGGGAAACCACATGGACCATGCACCCTCAGTTTGGTTGATGCCCCAGTTTACAACCGCAACCAAATATTTTTCAACATGCAACCGTCAGGCTATATACTGAGTTGACTACCATAAAATTAGTTTTTGTGGCGACGCACCTGGCGCTGAGTGAAAGCACAGTTTCTCGTTCTACCTAAACTAAACAGCCCTAAAATATTAAGTCCGATTGTCAAGTATCATTCTAAGTTCAGATTTTCACAAGGCGAACACTTTCCCAGCATCAAGATTTACCTGGGGGTCTGGATGGTTGGGAATGTCTTATATGATGAGACACCTTAACTATATTTGGTGAACGCACTAAGCACGCAACACTTAACAGTGGCGTTTGTGCTTCTTACTGAATACAAGTCAAGGCACAACGTACCAATTCGGATGCAGCATGGACTGATGTTCATTCTAATATACCTGAATAAGAATCTTATTCAGGTATGGTGCAGGTTACGTCTTCTTTCACATTAGTTTTACTTGTTTATGCATATTTCTTGAATGACGCGACTAGCGCAATTTTCGGACCATTCAAAACAAGCATTCACACATTACATGGAAGCTAATTGTAAGCAAGCTAAAAATACTTCTTACCTAGCGCCAAACACGAACATTTGAGCAATATTTGATATTAGACTGATTAGAACAATTGTTGTATCTCGCGAACCGAGTAGTTTCATTCCGATAATCGAAACAGCCGTTCCGACCATGTTAATTCCGCTACCAGCACCAGAATAAGTCGAATATTCTGACAGCGTCATATTGATGGGATGTCGACTAACGAACAAATATTGACTACCACGAGTTCCATCGTCGGCAAGATTTGCAAAAAAAATTACAACAAGAAATAGCAACAAGTAGGTTCGTTTGTTGTCAGGTCGATGCCGGGTATACGTACGATAGCACGCTTTGAGCAATTCAATAACGGTTCGCCAAACTGAAGAATGTTGCTTCGTCTCGATGTCAGAAGCATCGGGGAAAGAGCCATTTCCCGTAGGAATCGTTGAATCTGAAGGCGCAGATTATTAACGAAATAGATTAATAAAATCAGATTGTAATTATAAACGTGGCGCGAGCTTTCTAATGAACTTAAATTGCATAAATGATAGGTTTCAGACATTCTCATTGGGGAAGATAAAGGATTATCCCCCATAGAGGTTCAGAACCGCCTCGCGGCGACACCGATGCCAAGGATGTAAACCAATCTTCCTTGAGACTCCGCACTCCCTTTCCACTTGCGGGAAAGGCAAAAATCGATTCAAATCAGCAAAAATTAAAAAAAAACTTAAAAAATTAATTTTAAAAATTTACCCCCTTTCCCGACGACTTTTTGAAATATTTTTTCCGAGACCCCTGAAAGGGAGGGGATAGATCGGGACACATTTTTGTCAATGATACCATGACACCCAAAAGTGAGGGGTTCAAACTCCACCCCAGAAAAATGACGGTAAGGTCGCGGTGGATGTCATACCCGACTTGTTTAGGTGCTGATTTCTCATACTCTTCTCAAGAAATGATCAAAGACTCTTGATAATACCAAGAGTGCATTAGAGAGAAGTAGGACACTTCCCTGCACTCATATGTTAGCCCGTGCTTGATGTCGCGGGCGTTTTCAGCCTTAAACGTTTCTCCGGGGGTAGCTCCGACCCCCAGTTTTTTTGGGGGGTAGCTGGGACCCCTCCAGTTTTTTGAGGGGGTCGGGTTATAAGCAGTTGCTTTTGAACCGACCAACCCAAGAAATTGGAGGGAGGGGGTCCGACCGACCCCCCGAAAAACCTGGGGGGATCCGAGCTACCCTTCCCCAGAAACTGGGAAGAGGGGGGGGCCTCCCCCGCCCCCAGAAAGGGGGGGGGGGGGCGAGGGGGGGGGGGCCGGGGGGGGGACACCCCATAAATTCATAAAATCAACTCCAACAAGACACAACCAAATCCTCTCTCGCCACAACACTACGTACAATACCAACACCACATTTCAACACAAACAACAACAAAAACTATACAACTAACAGATATGATATGCTGAAAACTGGGAAGACGGTCATTAAACGAAAAACACCCATATTTTTGAAGTTTTATGGGCTAAGGCAAATCCGTTTCGGCCATGGAGACAAGGGTCTGGAGCTATGGAGCAGAGGTCTGGGAGTGATACGATAGGGCGGTATATTATTTAGGTCCTTCTTTTTTTAGGGCTCGCGCACCTGCCGAAGTTGATGTTCCCCAGACTGAGTTGCACCCACACATATCCCAGAAATTGGACGAGCTGAGGCACCAGAACAACAGAGTCGGCGAAGGATTTTTAAACCTTGGGTATATATTACGGATTTGTTCAGTTATTTTTTAATTTGTGGAGTAAGGCCAAGAAAGAAAATATTACGCGCATACGGTTTTTTCGGGATTTTTGTTTCCTACCGCTCCAAGCACCCCGCCCCGGACCACCTGAACCGGAGCGAATTTTTCCTAACCTCACGGACCTTTACCTTAATCCTCTCCCACGAGGGGAGAACGTCTCAGCCCCCCAAAACCCAGCACCTCGGGAGACCTCCCGAAACCCAAATAACACATATTTCCACAAAAATCTACACGACACAAACATCTTACAACCCTTCTCTTGAGATGCACAATGTTCCCCAAAAACTCTCCACAAAAACTCATTCCAAAACGCAAACTCTCTCTTTTGCACCCACGCAAACAGAAATTAACTTACTCGACCCCCCCCCCCCCCCAATCCCAGGCCCCGCCACGCGGCGGGGGGGGAAAAGCCAAACGTCCGTGTCATCAAACACGGGGTAACACATGAGTGCAGTGAAGTGTCATACTCTTTCCTAATGCACTCTTGAAAATACTTACTGCCTCGTTCGGCAAATATTCAATTACCGTGAAAATTGGGCTTTATTTTAAAAAAGGCAAAAAATCTGAAATTCAAACGCTGATGCCTAGCTGTGTAATAAATAAGCATATATATTAAACGCCGCAACATATGAATGATAGAAATTCATCTGGATAGCCGGTGTTGTGACTTTAGCTTGGTTAAACATGACGAAAAGTAGTAAAAGGTACAACAAGGAGAATAAATTATTGCTACAAAATAGTATAATAGGTCGCTTTTTTCTATACAGCTGCGGATCTGATATAAAAATTGCGTATTTTCTCGAAATTTAGTACACTAGACGCCCAACGGTTGTTGACAATACAAATTCATGGTTTGTGAAATTGTTAAATACAAATGATAAGCAGATGTGAGTACAATCGCACCTGATGCGCTTAGTTTGATCCAAACTATGCTTTTCATAATGAGGTAAAAATAAGATGATCTGCGTACTGAAGCAAGAATGACTGGCCTCTGTAACAGCCATATTACCCATTCGGCTATTCGGCCATAGCAGACCTTTCATGATTTTAATTTGGCTCATAAGGCACCTACACCCTTAATATATATATACATGCGTTTTATGTAAAGATATGAAATTTCTATTCATATTCCTAAGATTTTGATAAAATCATGGTTTAAGAAAAAACTTTGAAAAATGTCTGATCTTTTGCTAAAAAATCGTTAATTCAGTTTTGGATTTGTATTGTGCTTTATGACTTTCAATTCGAGCTAGAAGATAACAGAAGGATTAGATATATTGCTGGTAAAAGTGTGGTCACAATGTTCAATCTACATAGTGTTGGTGAGATATTTTTTACATTGACTGCTTAGATGCGTACAGGAGAGGGAATTATCCCCCGAAGGTCACACCTCCCTCGGTTTCTCGCCGATCTCCTCCACATGCATGGATGGTTGCCTCACTTTCCTGAGGCGCTACACCTACCCCCTCCTCGCCGTCGGCGTCGTGGAAAATTTTGGCTAAATTAGACAACAATCGGGTAAACTGAGCAAATATGTGGCGCGATTAGCAAAAATTGGGTTAAAATTGACAAAGATTAGGGGAAAGTTAGCAAAACGCGAGGGAACAATTTTGAGTCACAAAGCAATTCGAAAATTTTTACCCCCTCCTCGTCATCTCCCGCCTAGTCCACACGGATGATCTCCTCACACCCCGAGGTACCAAGCTGCTCATGGGGATGGATTTTCAATCTCCACTCCATCCCCATGAAAATCTTATAGTTGTCCCCATAGAATCCCCACGGCGAGTTTTGAAGCGACCTTCAGGAATCATTCATCGGACTACTAAATCCGGAAAGTTTGATAGTTGATCTTTATTAAAATAAGACTGTGCTAATGGCCCATGGTGGGCAAGCCGGACCATGTCAATAGTTTCCCCGACGGTGATCATGTAAAAAATTCTAAGTTCGTTACAAGAGGAAATTCTTTACTTGATCCGGCAAGCCATCTCCATCTCACGATTGGGAAAATTAGGTATTGAAAAAATTTACATATATGCTTAAATTAATAGCTTTCATCAAAAAATGCTTGTATTGGTTTATAGTGAAGTAACATACGCTGCATCCACGTTTTTATTGTTTCAAATGTTCGTGCGTCAAAACTGTGCTACGGTGTCAAGCTAAACCGACATCTATTTGCAAAAGACCGCTACCATTTGTCGCATGGAGGAGCTCTGGTGATGCTATCAACGAAATAAATGTCTCCATTGGTGGCTTTTATAGCAAAGCTGCGACCGTGGAGGCCGACATGGAAAAAGAAGGTTTGTGGTTAGTCCTGACGTGTACCTGCAGCTAGAGATATATTACGGTATTTAGCAAGCTAAATGTGATATCTGGCAAGCAGCGTAGCTAGAGACTTTGCATCTAGAACCCCAGTACATTAGTCCTGCTCAAGCCAGAGATTAGTGGTATCTAGCTGAGTACTGGGGCCCCCGGCTGTTCTGTGCTTAGCTACCGGGCGTGGCCTCTACCACGATGAGGCGTCAGTGGGCTTGTCCACCTTGGACCATAGCACTGTTTTAACGCACGTACATTTGAAACGATAAAACATGGATCCAGCGTATGTTACTTCACTATAAAACAATACAAGCACTTTTTGATGCAAGCTATTTTAATATAATAATTTTTTAATATAATTTTAAGTATATATGCAAATTTTTTCAGTAACTAATTTCCCCATAGTGGCATCCTCATGAGATATCCTCGCGAAAATAAATTCATTCCCATCTCCTCCCCGTCTCTGTTCGCATGGGGATGGTGATGGGGATTGCCATCCTCATGAGCAACCTAAAAGGTACCCGCTATCTCCTGGCCTTCGGAGCTAGTTCATGGGTATCAGCTGACTGATCGAAAAATTATGAACGATGATCCCCCTAAATTGACGTTAAAGTATCCGGGCGGAATATTTAAGACGCATTGTAAAAGTTGTTTTAAGGAAAATTTAAGCGAAATTTTAATTGAGAAACGCACTTAACCTGGGCCGAAGCTAAGTGCCCTGTATCCCAGTAGTTCGACCAGTGTAGGCTTCTACATCAAACACAAGACATAAAATATCAAGTAAACGAGCAACTTAATTTGTTTCTTAGCTGCGTTATTGCCAAAATGTCATCAATATTTAAAATACTGATTACAGTCGATTGATGATATATCATGATGATAGGCGAATCTATCATTGCACTGCTATAATTTTCAGAAAATTACAGAAGGTCGTACCAAAGTGATCCAAAATCTTCCACGAAAACGAAATTTGAAATAATGAATGTAATTATTGTGTTCACCATTTGTTTTTTTTGCTCACGTATTAACAGGTTGCTTGAACCATGTAAACTCGATATGTTTAACATAATAGTATAGTATAGTTGGTCGGCTTATGCACGCAGATGGTCTCCGCAGGGATGATGAAGGGGGTGCGCGGCGTGAGGGAGTGGCCCAGGAGATGAACAAATACTTTCTCTATCTCCTAGTGCTTTCTCGCAATTTTTCGTTTGCACCAATATTTTGAAATGTTTGTAGTTTTGCTCCTAATTGTGCCGGGAGGGGGGCGGTAGTGAGGGGACTCGGGCCGAAGAGGGCGGGGCGGGGGGGGGGGAATATGTGTCAAGAAAAGAAGGCCCGGCTATAATTGAACTCGAGTGGAACGAGAATTTTCAATTTTGGCTCTGGAGGGGGGTTGAGGAGGTCCTGTCTGTGTGTGTCTGTGTGTGTGTCGCACCTGGATCTCGATAACGGTTGGGCGGATTTTGATGCAAGATTATTCATTCGAACCGCAATGGTCGATTTAGGTGTAGTGACGGAGCACGATTTTTGAATTTTTTCCCGTGGGAAAAGTTATGGGGCGAAATGACGTCATTTTGGCCCATTTTTCGGGCACCCCTCCAGTTTTTGCGAATTTTCTCAATAAGTAAAAGAGGTATCCGCAAACTAATAGGCCTATTCCATGTAGCTTTACCAGGGCTTTCCAATGATATATAACAAGTTTTTCAACTACTTCCCAATCTCTAGTCTATAAGCTTATAGTTGGCGCCAAATTTCATATTTGGTGAAAAGTCGTGGGAAATGCACCTAAATGTGTGTTTTTTGTTGCTTTTAGTGTCTTATATGGGGTTTTCTGGGCAGATAAACTCATTGCAAGTGTTAAAAATATTGGTTGGGCAAATATTTTTTACACTTCTGGTTCATACTTGGCATAAAAATGACGTTTTCGAAATTTTTGGTGACAAGTCGTGGGAAAAGCACCTGGATGTGTGTTTATTGTTGGTTTTAGTGTCGGATATGAGGTTTTCTGGGCCGACAAGCTCATTGTGAGTGTCAAGAATATTGTGTGGCAAATATTTTTCACACTTCTGCTTCATACCTGGTATGAAAATGAGATTTTTCTCAAGTGTCGGTTTGAATTCTAAAACTTTCTTTTCACGGTCAATTTAGGGTTTTGTTGAATTATTAAATTGTTAGGTCATTGTTTTTGTACTCGTTGTATGATGTTTTGTCTACTGTATACGTTGGCTATCAAAAGAAGCTGGCGTAACTATGACTCATCACTCACGGTTTATATATTGCTGCACCTGCGTACTATGTGTAGGCTTTGTTTGTGTGCTTTCTACAACAGACTTCGGGGGATTGTTCTCACCACTCGAATTCTGGCTCGCAAGCGAGCTTCACTAGTTTTTGTTATTGTCCGTCCTTACAAATTTTAGCGAGAGGGGGTTTCCGGAAGGGATATGAAGTGAAAATATGTCTTGGAGGTGTACAACTTTGGGGGATAAGCATCCTACCTCGCATGGGCATCTATGATAGACAAAATAATTCACAATATAATCTATAGAATCTGTAGAAAATGATATCGTTTAAAGATATAGAATAGTGTTTACTTGCCTAAGATCCAATCCAAAACAAACTGTTTGCCGTACGCTACGTTTTCACTCTCTCACATTGCGGACACCAATTAGATTCGCAACGCAGTCGCGTATAAGCCAACTTTATGACAAACAACGTGATATAAAGTAACGAGCATCTAAAACAACAACGAGATTTTGCAAAAAAATCAAGAACTTACCGATAATAAAACAGATTTTAGACTTAACTTCTTTACACAGTTACGATACTCACCCGAAAAACTAGCATATTTACCTTCAACGTTGTTCTGTTTGAGTGTTGTCGAAACGCATTTACGTGGACGTGGAATAAGAAATGCAATCCACACCATGGATATAAAGATAAGCGCTAGCGATATGCATTTGATTTCTGGGATTGACAATACTTTGGTTATGGCACCATCGGTTAAACCTGCAAAAACTGAAGCAGCGAAAAATATGACCATTACTGCTGCAAGACGAATAGGTAGAAATTTCTCTCGACGTTCGATGGACATTCCGGTGTTTAACATAATCTCGTTAATATAAGCTGACACAGAATTCATTAGCAATGCAACCGAGCCCAAACAACCGTTGACCAAATGTACAAAAACAAGAACCCAAAGTGGAAAGCCTTGAAATGTCGATGTAATAGCATAAAAATATATATTTATTGAAACTCCGATAATTGGTAGCAAAATAACAATAACTCGATCGCCAGTACGATCAGCCCAAGCAGACCAAAGAAGGACCGACGGAATTGCGGCAGCCGTCGATGCACCGACTGTTCCCAAGCTCCAGTATGACGTCACTTTCTGAACAGCGTCATCAGCTGTCGGAAAACTAGTGAGCGAATGACAATCAACGTTTTTGTCGTTTCCGTACAACGAGTCGCACACCTTCGATACGATAATAGAATTGTCCGGTAGCTGTCCGAGCGAGAATGCAAAAAGTAGAATTAGCAACGGTGGTTCAATTGTAATAATTCGTATCACTGATTGTAATTTAGAGCAACAAGTTCTAGTTTTAATTTCAATAGGCGCTTCTGTTGAGGCCTCCATGAATGCTTTGATGATAGCTTCTTTGAGAAAATATTAATTAAACCATTGACGGCACACAGTCTAGGATTTCTATTTTAGGCGATCAACAGTTAAATAATGTAGTATAAATTTAATATATAAAAATAGTTTCTTTTCTTTAAATAATACACAATTGAGATTGTAAATATTTATAGGATCTAGGATCAATGTATAGGATCTAGGATGTATATAAGACATCAAACATTCACCAGTTTTACCATATCGTAGGTCTTCAATTCCTCATTCCCAGCTTGAGAAACTGAGCAATCATCATATAGTTGTAGAAATTCAATCCATTGTAAGTAATAGTTGTTGCACAGCTATCGTGCGTTAAGTGATTTATACGCACGGTTGTGACGACTCCAGACGAGTGGGTCAGCACGAGTTTGAACGAGTTAAACAACACAACCATGCGTACAAATCACTTGACGCACGCCTAGTTGTGCTACAACTGACTTTTAATACGGCTAATTTAGCTAAACGTGCGTTAAGTCATTTTGATGCACGGCTTTACCTATATAAGCTGTGTTACAAACAGACTTATATTCTACAATGTTAACTCACGACAACGAATATGAACAGGCTAAGGCATAGGACAGTTTATGCACCAAAGTATGAATACATTGATTGTATTGTAATATCAACGGAGGACTGGGAAACTGGAAATTTGGGAGATTGGAAAATGTTGCTAAAATGGAAACTAAGAAAGTTGGAAAACGTTGGGGGACATGAGACTTCGGAAACGGACAAATGTTAGGAACCAACAAAATTTAGGAACTGAAAAAATGTTGCGTAAACAAGAGACTAGGGAAATGGGAAACATAAAAAACCAGAAAATGTTGGGAAACAGAAATTGAGATACAAGGAATTGATGGAACACGGCAAACTAGAGGACGAGAAGATGTTGGGAAACGAGAAACTTTAGAAGCTGAAACATGTTGGGAATCGTGTAACTTCGGAAACTTTAAAATATTGTAAAACGGGACACTCTATGAATTAGAAACCAATATCTGTTTCACATTTCCCAAAACCCCACTTCGTAGCATTTTTTAGAAAAAGGGACAAGTTTTATGAAACAGGAAAAGTATGAAACGTGACGCTGAAATGTGAGGTTCTAATTTATGCGACATATATTTATAAAAATATAATTTTCCGCGGAAACGGGAACCCCTAATCGTGGCTAGGCCAAATTAAGAACGAAATCAATCGAAATGTTACTGATGTCGTCCGGTGGACGAATAATGTCTAAAAGTTTACCATCTAAAACCAAACGTATATAGTACTTCAATTTCCGATTTATTTTTAAACATATCTATAGTAAATGCGGCCTTTGCCAATGAGTGACTTAATTTGGTTAATTTTTTACAGTGCTTACGACCTGACCTTTTCGGTCTACGAATAGGTCCAGACTCAAAACTATTTGATCAGCCCTGACATTTTGGGTCATGTACATAATATATGTGTACATGTACGTATAAACTTGAGTTTATTATTGTTATTGTTTGTGTATGTGTACACATATTTTTGCTACTCCAGACACAGAAATCATCAGACCCAGTAAAGTCGGAATCAGACCCAATCTGGACCCGGTGCCCATTTTGGAAACAAAACCCTGTAGGAAATTAACTTGCAGAACCGCTAAAGCATGTTTCAAGCATCTATAAGGGGGATACAATTGAAGTGTGCTCCAACAACCACTTCCATTGTTAATCCAATTACAAGAATGTCAGAGGATGAGAATCGACTCTAAACAGGACTTGACTTCGGGCAATCCGCATCCTGT
>JASANE010013268.1:0-23836 GCA_030248225.1 Trileptium ribeirensis
GACTAGTAGCCAACGTGAGCGAGGAGGAAATAAGAGCATGAAAGGAAATAAAAAAAACAATCAATACAAAGTAGTAGGCAGCGTGTTGGAAAGGGGTAATCGCGAGTAAGGAGCGCGAGTACCGAGCTGAGTAACGACGCCAAAATGTAAGTAGGGAAATAACTTAAAATACTAGTCACAAGAAATGCAGGTAACTGAATTAGATAGGCGCAATCGGTACAACCTGGTGAGTTAGGAAACCTACCAAGCGGAAGTACAATCTTTAAATAGAATACTCAACATTGGGACCACCAAGAACCAACTTTTAACGAGATTAAAACAGGCAGACCAATCCTCAGCTCTTAACTGGAAATCACTTAAAATAACCCCTGGGTCAGGGCATAACCGGCAGCCGGGTCCTTTTCCGGGGGGGCGTACCAAATAACTTCGGAGGTACGTGCTAAGAAGCATAGGATGTATATATATATCTTGTTACTGTTGTAATGCTGCAAATAAATATAACGTTTAGAACGTTGGGGGGGGTGAAATTGGGCTAAGCCAAACCAAATTTTTCAAACCTAACGGAACAAAATTAAAAAAATATTAAAAAAAAAGAGAAAAAACTCCAAAAAACCGCACAAAAAAAAAGGGAGGGGGGGGGCGTTAGTGATAAAAAACAAACGTGGAGCTCCCCCCTCCCCCGTAGTATCACCAAAACTTTCAAAAATTTTCAACAATTTGGGGGAACCTTTGCAAATTTTTATGAAAATCTTGATTATAACCGGCCAAGGTGTGCTAAAGAAAAGTAAAAAAAACTTAAATTATTTTAAAAACAGGGAAATTTCCAAAATTCATAAAATTTATACTAATTGAAATAAATGGGTGTCGGTGCATATGGAATAAATGACTACAAATACCCACCACTTTCGTTTTTTTTTCAGACCAATACTACTATAACTAACAAGTATAAGAAAACAACCAAAAAATACCAAAAAAGAGATGTAACAGCCCGAAATTTTAGGGATTTCAACAAGATATTTAAATCGGGAAAATCAGTTCTACTAAGATTAAAAGTTTGGAAAATGGGTATGACGGGTGATCGGATACCGGTGGAGCGTGACTTGGATACTATATTGTGTATCGTTCATTGCCGTTACAAAAATAAAAATGTACCATAATTGTGATTTGTCATGTTGTCACGCTCCACCCGCCCGAGGTGCACGGGGTGATTTTGGCACTACAATTGAATAATCCTGCTACTTAGTATGATATCCGGTCGACCCTAAGTGAATTCAATAATGTCACATGTGCGTAACGTGACATGCTATATTATTGTATGTTTTATGGTAAAGGGATGTAGCGCCGCGTGTCTGGATGGGCGTGAGCATTACGTGAAATTTTTAGCTAAAATCCGAACGGGGAGAGTTTTTATTTATTTTAATTTGGATCTAGAGCACCCATCCTGACATGCGGTTGCAGAGAAAGGGCAAACCAATAACTAGAGCGAGCAATTAAATTTTGGAGATAGAAAAGCGATAGAACTCAACTAAAACGTTCATTTTGTAAGGCCTACTTAAAAAACAAAATTTTTCTAGTTTTGAACATCCCAGGCCAAGCAAGGTTTATCCCATCGTTAATAGGGTTCCCTAAGGCTTCACAATTTCGCGATCGGGCCGAGCTGGCCCCTACTGGTAAGTACTTAGGGATCCCCAACTAGGCGTTTAAACACCCAATTTTCAAGGACTTAAAGCTCGATCAAAATAACCAAAACTCCCCAATTTTTCGGTTTCTACACCTCCATGGGGTCTTACCCTAACTATCCCACTGAAAACCGGGGTCACCAAACTCAACCAGTCCGAGCAGGACCCTGATAACCCCATCGGGACACCAAAATTTTATGCTTTCATCTCACAAAACGGCCTCTAACAGGCCACCTACGGGAGATAGATTAAAATTAACACTTTTATTAGTAGGCGACCAGCCAGGGCATGAACCTGGCCCCGCCCCCGGCCGCCTACGACCCCTAGTTAGCCAGAAAATCTAAATAATCTGAAAATTTTCATATAAGATTTCAGCGCCCTGGGCGCTTGTATATCGCAGCTTGCAGAGAACCTCGCGCCTACCAGCGCGAGGTTTAGCTTGTTTACACCATTTCGTCTCGTAGCTTGTCGCGCCCTGCTTACGGGCAATTATAACCAATGTTGTTGTATTGACCAGCGGCGACGTGCGACGTTGTTTTGCTCATCTACGTTAAGCGATCGTGCTGTGGGGTTTTCAGTTATATTTTGCTGTTTTCAGTCATATTTTGCTTTTATATATATGTATAGATATATATGATCGAGCTATAAGACGGCAACGCAAATTTGAAAATTTAAAATTTTGACAGGACAATGGGAAAAGGGTGCCAAAAAAGGGGGGTAGAGACACTAGTATACAAGCAAACGGCCCGGCACAGTGTTGGGACCAGTCGAGTAGAGTGGCCGCAGAGTCGGCGGTTTTTGGTTTTCGCTCGTGGCGGTTGTCGCCCGGGCATTTGGTCATTTTGTTTAAATTGTTTTGCTTTTGGTTTGAGTTTGCTTGTGGTTTTGCCCAGGAGGCACCTACTGTGTAGCACAGTGTGGAGGTCCTCCTGGGGCGTTTTCCCTGCTTTCAAAATTGCACAAGCATGAGCTGCCTTTGCGGGTGCTGGCGTATCCGACGGATGCCCCGCGCACCCGTAAATGCAGCTCCACCGAATTCAAGGAAATTGCACGCTAAATTGCACGCAAAATTTAAGCTCTCGACTGGTTCCCCGCTCGCCGGGTCGCCGTGTTTCATTTTAGACCCGGGGGGCGAAAATCATTTGGTGATGTGAACGGGGCAGGCAAACACACGGGAGGGGTAATGAGCTGAAGCAAAGTGCTCTTAGAATAAAAATTTTAGTAGCGTGTTGACCTGGAGGCAGCCGCTAAGGCAGATAAGAGTTGAGCATAAGCACAAGATAGCGCTAGGCTTCCCCCACCAAAGTTCGAGCATTTGGACCCTGAGCATTTCGTTTAACGAGTCCACGATTAAGTTGTTTCAAAACTAGTCCTCCAGGCCGTTTAGACACGGTAGAAGACTTTGGTAATTTGCATGCATTGGTTTAGGATTCCGCCACAAATTGGCATCAAACACGTTTACGATTTTTCAACCGATTTCCAAGAGACCCTGGAGCTTCTTTTGACTCGTGCTCCATTCCACGTTAACTTTCGTAGCTTGAGTCGAGCTTAAGTCGTAGGAAAATACATAAAAACTACTCCAGGTCACACGACTTAAAGACCCAATATCGGGGAAGAAGAGAGAGCGGTCCGCTCGGAACAGACGCAGTCATTTGCACGCGTGGAGCCTTCAAGAGAAATTAAGAACGGAACCCCTGACGCTAGCCCCAGAAATTTGAGCTGCTACTCTGAGATTCGTGTCGCTCCGAATAAAAATGTCAGTTAACTAACCCCAAAATTTAAGATGGGTCTCAGGCCGTTTAGACACGGTAGAGCACTCCGTCACGTATTGTTACAATGAAACAACTATCGATGGGTCGATGCGGTCGCTCCATAAGGAGTGACGTATCAGGACCTTTCGTGCGTTGTTTTCCCCCACTTCACCCGGTTTTGCAAATCTACTATTCAAATCATGCAGGGGTATCCGAAGTGTTTTTAAAACTTAAAACCTTCACTGCCGCCTTTTGGTTCTCAAACTAAGAAATGCGTTGAGGACGCGGCAGCACGCGCCCTGTTCACGCTTGCAAATGACCGCGGATTTCCACTAAATTCGAAGGAGTAAAGTACCAAACTAAGGAATGAGACGGAGTCAGCTGCAATGTATAGCTGAGTCGAATTATAGGTAAATTCAGTGCTCGCACCCGTTAGTCGAGCGACCACCCTGAGGAGGATACAAAGCAATGACCGCCAAACATTTCAGCAAAGGAAAGCCCATCGGCGCGGACCCATAAACCGTTTAGACACGGTGGGTTTCGGCATAGCGCCATGTTTTCATGTCATTTCATAAATTCGCCGAGTCTTGAAAAGCACACAAAACTCGGCAGACGCGGCAGCGCCTTCCCTTCTGACAAAGGCCCACGTTTTTACCCGACCCTGGCGCAGGCTTATCTTTCAATCATAACCTAGTGATTCCGGAGATCCGCAGCCGACATCCGGACTCAGTGAATCGGCCCTCGCGTGAAACGAGCACGGAACACTGAGAGAGAGAAGAGTGCCAGACAACAAGAGTGTGTCGGGTCATGGATGGACTGGAGTGATTTCTAACCAGTCTAGTCGACGAGCAGCTGGCTTGGAAATGGGTTTAGGTATACCTGGGAGCAAACACCGTGAGGCCCAGGGGACACAAAAATTGTAGGGGCAATGAAGCGAATTTTCATACTTCCCGTCGAAGGACCATAACCAAATAAATTCACATCACCGTGATCACATGTACGTATGTATATATATGTAGGGTACACTGCGGGGTACCCCTCTTGCTCGTGTACAGTTGTTATAATCATTGTAACGTTTTTGTATGTTAATAAAGTGTTAGAGCGTGGAATGCTTGCCTCAGCGATACGCATTATTAAATTATCGTAGGATAGGAATTATTAAATTATCATAGGATAGGTGGGCAACTCCCATACCGAATAAGAGTGCTCACGCAGAGTTTACTGTTCGAGAATATAAAAAATCGGAGTTACAGACAAGATAGTCTTTCGGCAGTCCCGCAAACCAAATCAGGCTTTACCCATTAGGAAATCGGTAATAGCCTGGGATCAAAATAGGAAAAAAATCACCTCCACCTAGGACCGAGGATTTACTTGGCGAGAAAACTTACACAATCCACCAGGGCAGCGCTGCAGCGGCGGATGGCAAATCTAATATTTGAGTTAATCTTGAAATTCATAGTCACGCTTGTATCCGGCTGTAGCAAAGAACCGCACCTCCATTTAGGATTTAAATGGGAATGAGGGAAAGGCGAGTCAGCCTTATTACCTGTGAGCAGGCTTAGGGGTTGACTCTCCCTCGGGGACCTTCATACCACTAGATACGTGGGCCAAAATAGGGGCCAGGCCGAACACCCTGGTTAACCCGCCGGCAGCCTACTAAGCTAAGCGGTTCCCTTAGGTCGTCGCATAGATCACCGGGGAGTCGTGGAAGCCGGGGTTGTCCGGGCACCACACACTAGGAAAAATAGTGGTGCAGCTGGGATCCCTTAGGGCCAGAACTGGTCCTAGTACACTTTTGATACCAACCACTGCAAGCTATGAAGAAATGATGCAGTTACATGATAGTACAAAACAGGACACATGATCAAAAATTATTGCTGGCAATTGAAACAGATTTTATACTTTTGCTACCAACCACTACAAGCTATGAAGAAATGATGCAGTTACATGATAGTACAAAACAGGACACATGATCAAAAATTATTGCTGGCAATTGAGCTAAAATTAATTCTGAAGCAAACAGATTTTATACTTTTGCTACCAACCACTACAAGCTATGAAGAAATGATGCAGTTACATGATAGTACGAAACAGGACACATGATCAAAAATTATTGCTTGCAATTGAGCTAAAATTAATTCTGAAGCAAACAGATTTTATACTTTTGATACCAACCACTACAAGTGATGAAGAAATGATGCAGTTACATGATAGTACAAAACAGGACACATGATCAAAAATTATTGCTGCAATTGAGCTAAAATTAATTCTGAAGCAAACAAATTTTATACTTTTGATACCAACCACTACAAGCTATGAAGAAATGATGCAGTTACATGATAGTACGAAATAGGACAAATGATCATTAAGTTATTCTCTAATTCAGGCAATTTTTGTACAGTGTTTTTACTGCATTGGAAATCCAATGATACGAATGAAACATCTCGTTTGCAATGGTAAACATCTTTCGAGTAAGCCTTGGTGTAAGGTGTGTGACTGCTTAGATAATTCAACTATATGTCAACATTTCAACAATTGAACATGGCTAGATTCAACCTGCCCCGATAATTAGAGCGATCGTAAATATTCGGTAAGCTAACCGAGCTGGACACAGTGTAGAAACCCAACTTTAGCCGCAATTAGCAATTCATTTTTCTTAGCCCTGAGCAGGGGCGAACCAAAAAATATAGGCCAATGAGGCCGCGGCCTCAGGACCCGCGGCTCCAAGGAGTCCGTGGCGATTTTTTACAAACGTCTCACTATTTTTTTAATAAATTGTGCTAACCATATTACAGGTGTTTCTTTATATTTTGGGGCCCGCAAGAAAAATCGGCCTCAGTGCCCCATTAGGTCATGACCAGCCTCTTGGCCTGAGATCAGTACTACGCACATCTCAGTTTAAGACAAACTATGGCCAAAATTTAGCTACGATTTTATATAAACTGTTTCTTGGGAGAAATTGTTTATCAAAATTTATAATAATAACTAGCAGCACCTCGCTTATTCAGAAACTAAAGGTGTCATAACGGGATATATTGTAACAACCATTTTGTGCTAAATACAAACAACTAAGAATACTAGCTTGACCTAGCCATTGCATACAAGCAACAAATATTTTATACTAAATCTATATCGTTCTCTCACTATCGGGCTTTATTGTATACACTGAATGTTTCATTGCGAAGCTGCCATCTGTCGGCTAAGCCTAATAAATGCATTCGCGCTATGAGTACACATTTATCTCTCATGCGTTACCATGCAAACCAGCACTGTATCGACAATTTATTTAGTACCAGCAAATTAAATGCTACAATACAATAGCCACAATAACAGTAGAACGATTTCTGTAATGTATAAATGATGTAAGGAGGTCAACCATGAATACGGTTGCTATAAAATAATAATTTAGGTCAAATCACACAAAAGTATTCATAATATCTGTTGCGATAACAATCGATTTAACTTTGGCAATACATTGAACGTTGTGATCATCCATGGTAATTTGAAATACAGGCCAGTTTGAATGCGCCATAGTGATATACATTTGGATACCAATATTACCTACCCAGATCGTTTTTTTATCGCACACACCATTTCAACGCTGGATTTTTGACGATTTTAGGGGTTACAGAATCTCTTAATCTAAAATAGAGAAAATATTTTTTCAGCCAAAACATACCATTGCTAAACATAGACTGACCATAGAACATTAGCTAATGCCCTGTTTCAATTTCCTACACTGGATAATGACCGACCGAGATTGTTTTTTATCGCACCCACCATTTCAACGCTGATTTTTGACGACTTTAGCGGGTTACAGAATCTCTTAATCTAAAATAGAGAAAATATTTTTTCAGCCAAAACATACTATTGCTAAACATAGACTGACCATGGAATATTCGCTAACGCCCTGTTTCAGTTTCCTACACTGCATAATGACCGACCCAGATTGTTTTTTATCGCACCCACCATTTCAACGCTGGATTTTTGACGACTTTAGCGGGTTACAGACTCTCGTATTCTAAAATAGAGAAAATATTTTTTCAGCCAAAACATACCATTGCTAAACATAGACTGGCCGTAGAAGATTCGCTAACGCCCTGTTTCAATTTCCTACACTGGATAATGACCGACCCAGATTGTTTTTATCGCACCCACCATTTCAACGCTGATTTTTGACGACTTTAGCGGGTTACGGAATCTCTTAATCTAAAATAGAGAAAAAAATTTTTTTAGCCAAAACATACCATTGCTAAACATTGACTGACCATAGAAGATTCGCTAACGCCCTGTTTCAATTTCCTACACTGGTTATTGGAACACCACCGTAAGATAAAATTGACACCCAATTTCGAAGAAAAATCCTACATATAACTTATTCTTGGGCTAATATTACTTGTAAGTCATCGGTAATCTTGTAAACCTTCTGTCTGTAAGTGTCGTTACTGTAATATTATAAACATCTTCCGACACTGCCCGTATTATCCTATGTTATATAACGGCTACTGGCGCAATTATCACTTAAGGATAAATAATAAACTACAGACGTTGCTAGTAAAGAACCTTATCCAAAAAGAAACTTAATAGTATTAATCGATTATTTTACTTAATTTTTATTTGTCATCGTATTAATATGCGGGTTAGGATAAACTTCCTATGTTTTCTTTCCTTTCTTAATTCAACCATGAGTAGACAATCTTCTCTCCTATCCTGGCTTCAAGCGTGCGTGGACAATCTTCTCTTCCCATCGTACTTCAACCATGCGTGGACAATCTTCTCTTCTCGTCTTTTAACCATGCGTGGACAATCTACTCTTCCCATCGTACTTCAACCATACGTGAACTATCTTCTCTTCTCATCTTACTTCAAACATGCGTGGACAATCTTCTCTTGCCATCGCACTTCAACCATGCGTGGACAATCTTCTCTTCCCATCGTGCATCAACCATGCTTTGACAATTCTTTTCTCGTCTTACTTCAAACATGTGTGGGCAATCTTTCCTTGCCATCGTACTTCAATGGTGGAAAATCTTCTCTTCCCATCATACTTCAACGTTGCGTGGACAATATTCTCTTCTCGTTTTACTTCAACCATGCTTGGACAATCTTCCCTTCCCAGCGTACTTCAACCATGCGTGGAAAATCTTCTCTTCTCATTTTACTTCAACCATGCACGTATGCATGTATATGTAGATAATTTTATGGTCAGGTAATAAACAAAACATCATATTTATGCACATACATAATATTTAAAACAATGTTGACTGTTTTATTTTCACGCACTTTCGAATTAAACAAACTGTTATTTTTCTGATTAATAATTAATATTCAACAAAGCTAAAGTTAATCAATACGTTTACTATGAGTGTTGTTGTGAGATGATTCGGTTCGACAACCAATTCGACATCACACAACTTCTAAAATTTACAGTTTTTTACTGCTCTAACTCATTAGCGGGTGGATGCGTTTTGACATGTCATTGTGTTTTGGCATCCTGCTGCGCCCTTCAATTCGGACCGAACTTATATTCTCTAAAAAAATTTTCTCATATATTTGTTGCGTTTTATATTACGTTCTTAATTTATCAAATTTCATTATTAATTACATAGTTTTTGGATTTGGAAATTTGGATTACATAGTTTTATGTATATTTTTATTTGTTGTTAATTTGCAGTAAGTTCAAAAGCAGTTGTGATATCGCCGCGCAGTCGTTTCTGTATGAACCTTCCTCCCGCATTGATAACCATTTAAAATATCGATAACAGTGCAATAACTTGAACCTTGTAAGGAGGTGCTTCTTTACCTCAGTATGCTAGCTGCGGCTACGCCCCTCTTCCGAAATAGGGTGCGATGTTACACAAGTATCTGTATTCCATGTCATTAATTTTAAGTTGGATTATAAATCAAACATTTTCGCAATGGCGAGGGTTTCGAAACATCCGATAACCCAAAAGTCGTTATTATGCATCATTTACAATAAGATGCGTGCGCATGATCCTAATTATGTCACGCGTTCAAATGGGTTAGCTGTTATGTCACGCATACAGTCCAACTCGACTATTAAAATTTTCAATAGCCTAACTAGGCTATGCATTTGTCATCGAGTGTCGAGCCGGAGTGTGGTTTTGTCACGAGGCGTTCAGCTGAGCCCTATAACTTAAGCCAGTGACTATTTAGTCAGCGAAGATTAAGTTTTATTATACATATCTAAATTATGCCCCAAAAGCGGCATACAGCTTAAAACGTTTTTAAATGTATTTATTAAAACAAATATATAACTTAGAATTAATGTGAAAATACTATAGAATAAAACGCTATTACACTAAGCACAATACTAAATAAAATTTCTCAATTGACATTTCAGCCGGACGCCCCGTTTGTCACGAAGAGCCTAGATAAGCTCCCTGTTTGTCACATTAAGACTAGCTAAGCTATAAAAATGTACCATAGTAGTCCAGCTAAGCTATAGTTCACCCGAACTAGTTTAGGTGGACGCGTGAAATAATTTGGCCCTGGCGCACGCATCTTATCGTAAATGATACATTACTATCAGTAGAAAAATAGGCGGAGTGATAAAGCAACCTATGTTATTGAACCATGCTTGTCTTACATTTTGTAGAATATATATTATATCTGATTTAGAAATGAAACAAAGTAGGGTTGGGTCGGGTTGACAGGGTAGTCGGACCGGGTCGAGTCATGCTGGAAAACTCGACCCGAATTCCATCTATACTACAGAATATGGAAAGCAAGTAAATTCTATGGAATATATGTTACTATGGAATCCACACAAGTTGCTTTCGTACTTCGAATAGTTTTTCTTAGTTTTTGTGGCCCATGTCAACTTTAGGGGCCAAAGTATAATGCATGCCATGCCGTTCTCGATATACTAAGCCGAAGCCTTAGTCTTAGCCTAAGCTAAGGTCCCTATAGGAGCTATGTACTAAGTCTAAGCCATAGTCGGGGGCTGCCGCCCCACGAACCCCCCGCTCTAAGCTGTTCTTTTTTCTAACGTTATAACGTCCGGCCCCTAAAGTTGACATGAGCCGTTTTTGTTATATTTTCATTCAAAATAGTTCATGGCT
Organism: Trileptium ribeirensis; assembly: GCA_030248225.1. Taxonomy (NCBI): domain Eukaryota; kingdom Metazoa; phylum Nematoda; class Enoplea; order Enoplida; family Thoracostomopsidae; genus Trileptium; species Trileptium ribeirensis. Next base: position 10,516 of record JASANE010013268.1, read on the forward strand.
CGATTTACAGATACCATTGTCATGTGGTGTCGAAATGTCTTGCACTATTACAACAGCATTTACTTTTCATGTTCTCACTGACATAAGCTTTTAGAAAAATCCAAAAATATTATCTATACGAAGAAAAAGCATTATATAAAATTCTGATTATATAATCATAAATATTGACTATCACTCGATTCGACTATTGCTCGCTTTAAGCAAAACCGTCGACTATCGCTCGATTAGCGTTTTCGTTCGTAGATTGACATAATTATCCATGTGTTCATTGCACGGCGTTGTACTAATCGAGTTTTTCGACCAGCTTGCGTTTGACTGGTTCGCTTAGCAACATTCTTTTAGAATCCGAGCAACAGCTCCTAAATAGCTTAGTATCTAGGCTCGGACGCGACTGATCCAGGTTCAATCCGCTGCTAAGGCATAAGTTTCTCTCTAAGATGAAAGAACTAAAAAAGCGTACAAATTTTAGTTAGCTGTTAACCAAACCTTTGTTACTTAGATACTACGACAAGCTACTTCGTTCAACAAATGTATTATAATTAATTACCTTGGACAATGTTTTTGTACAATAATCGGCTTAAATGGAATATACTTCTAATATGCTCGAGAAAGGGCTCTTCCAATTAGGCATACATGGCGGCGGTCGGTCATGCCAGGGAGGTCGCGGTCATCCCAGGGGGTAACCAACCCCCTGGCCGGCCAAATTTTCCTAGGGGGGTTGGCCGTGAGGACCATTTTTACTCCTAGCAGCCATATTTTTCGCCTATGAGTTCAGTTTCTGCACTAGGGTCCGGCCTCAAAACTGGTCGAGGCGGGGTTTTTTGGGGTCCGCATCCCCCCTTTCGGGGTTTCCGATTCCGAGAAGTGTAGATAGCATTCCGAGCATTTATAATTCTGAGAATTGTGTAAAATGTAAAGTTTCTGTTTACCGGCAGCTGGCAGTTTCTGTTTACAACACATTCGCCAAACAAATCCATACACATTTGCCTTTAAGAAGATTCTTCATATTCGAAGCAGACACGACATTATTTTGCATGGACACCGTGGACCATAGCAGACATACAATGTCTAAATATCTAGTTAGTGTTAGTATATAAATAAGTATAATTCGATTAACTTTTACTTCAGGAAATGACGTCGTGAACAAAAAAGCTTTCCATAAATTTACGGCCGTGCATGCACCTTTAGCAACAAGCAGGCGTAATTTGCGCAAGGTTTTGCACTAAGGTCCTACTTCGACACTCGTCGAGGAGCTGCCAAGCCCCCCTACGGTGGGGGGTGCTGCGACCCCGGGGGGCGGGTTACCCCCTGGCTTTTCGGTCTCGGGGGGGGGGGTCCGGATCTCAGGGGGTTACCCCCTACCCCCCCTGCCGCCATGTATGCAATTAGGTATTACAAATTCATTAACCCAGATGAACGGTATAAAAGCCATCCAACTAGGTAATACAAATTCTTTAATCCACATGAGAGGTAAAAAGGCTTTTCTGACTAGGTAATACAAATTCTTTAACCCACATGAAAGGTAAAAATGTTCTTCCAACTAGGTAATACAAATTCTTTAACCCGCATGAGCGGTAAAAAGGCTCTTCTAACTAAGTAATACAAATTCTTTAACCCACATGAAAGGTAAAAGGCTCTTCCAACTAGGTAATACAAATTCCCTGATCTACATGAAAGATAAAAAGAGTATTCCAACTAGGCAATACCAATTCTTTAACCCACACAATTACCCAAAAAACTGAATAATACTTTAGTTGTTGCTTTTCAGTTGACTTTTCTCCGGCAGTCTCAACTAATTACTGTTTTCACTTAAACAATTCTGGCATTAAGACTAATTACTATTTTCGAGCGCTAAGTGTAAAGCTTACATAATTAGTCCTACTGCAGAACCAACATCAGCTATAAGCTTTTCGCAATTATCACATTTACATCAATCCACCTTGACGTCTCGTGACATACCAACACAAACGTGTATTTGCGACATGAAATATTTGTCTTTACATAATTCTATTTCGACGGCTCGTGACATACAAACACGTTTGCTTCGCATGAGCACATAAGCGACGGTTCATGTATTTGCGACGTGAAATATTTGTCTTTTCTGGGTTTTCATTTTAATTTTTTTACCTGACGTGGGTTACATTAACTCCCCACAAAGCCGAACTATATGCCATCGCGAGCTGACGGACCTTGAACACCTATGATTTACTTATTCATTATTTATATATTTAATGGATATGTTTATATATTTTTATTTGTTCATTTAATTATTTATTTATATTGGCACCTTTGTGTATGTATGTATTTATTTCATTTACACATATTTCTATTATATGTATTCATTTTAACATGGGAACTACTAACCGGATATTCTGATATTACGTATTTTGAATGTTGCATAGAATCTATTTTCCGGGGTCTTACTGGAAATTTAAGAGAATTCTTAACCTAAGTAATGTAGCTAACATAAAAGCAAGATAAACGAAGTAAAAGTGCGCAACATATGAACATTTATTTTTGATGCACATGAAGTCCAAGTTTTCTATTTTGAACACTAGGGACTTAAATTTGGACACAAAGCTTCTCCTAACAAGGGCAATAACCAAATTATATTAATTATATAAGCTAAATCGATCTCTCACCTATGTGTGTCTCGAAAAGTTGTAGCAATAAGTGGAGTACCTCGCATTCACAAATTTAATACGTTTCTTTGCAAAAATATAGAAATTATTGAAATATAAAATTTAGAAAACTATAAAAGAAATAATTTGAAATATATTTGTGAAATTTCTCTTCCCTAATGTAATTGGGACAATATTTCTCATTTACCATTTCTTTCAATTCTTTCAATATGTAAGAAATTCTTTCCTGTTATAAAGTATTATTATAGCAGCAAAATATGAACCTATAACTACAGCTGAATTATAATTAAACTTGTAAATCGCTGTTATATAGGTTATAATTAACTATTGCAATAGCGAAATATACACGAATCTGTATTCAAAATTTTGCTATTCGATATGGGTTATCTATGCCGTTGGTTGTGCGGGTATATACGACTATATCGATGACATGTATATTATTGGTCTCAGCCGACTGTCAAAATTTACAACAAATACCGCCAATCATCCTCAGCCTATAGCAACAACTGCGATACCTACACGAATTTGAAGCAAAATTGGTTATTTCTGCTCAGTAGCTAAAGGTTGTTATCACTATATGTTAGGCCTGCTGTTGCAAACCCAGGCTTAAAATTACCCGTAACATTATATTAGTTCACCCGCATTGTGAAAATTTTTATTAAATTACTTTGTTGATTAACATGCTATAGGCGGAAAGGACGATATTCGGCTAGTCTTAACCAGTGATTTCACTAACCCTGGGCAATGGAAAATCAAACATACTAATAAACGTTCTCAACAATATGCTGATGGTTAAAAATAATGTTCACCTTACTCACTTTGATCGGCCTTTTTGCGTTGCAGGGCAGACTCAGATTTTCCTTCTTCACTCCGATCTATTCTGGCCGTATCTAGAATAAGATTTTCTTATTCATATCTTCCTTTGCGGTACTTTGCCAGAATTATTTTGGTCTGCCTGTTTCGTCTTTCCCTGTTACATTCTTTCTAAAAACGCAGTCTTCGGACCTGCGCACTACATATCCATACCGTGGGAATCGACGAGATCTGACGATTCGATGATATGTTCGAATTTCATGCTGTTCAGCATACGGTATTTTGTTCATTCTGGTCTTTCCTTGCGCCCAACGTAACATCTTCATTTCCACCGTTTGCAGCTTCCTTGAGTCAGCAGCCATAGAAGTCCAGCACTCAGGACCGCAGAGCATAGCAGGTCTGATTATTGTTGAATATGATATGCCCTTTAGCTTCAATTTAATGGAATTCGACCGGGGGTATACATGGTGAGTTCCCAAGTCCCAATAGGGGATAGCTGCTGCTTCATGTGAAGGCGCATTTGCCAAGATTTGTACGTTTGCCTAAATTTTCCGGGCGCCTTCGGTGCGCAGAAAAGGACGGGCTGATGTGCTGAGCCTCACTGGGGTCAGGCTATTTCCCAAGGGGGGTCGACAAGGCCCCGAGGCGATCAGATTCTCAGGGGCTAATCCACCTCCACCCGTATTACCATGTTCACATCACGCCATACCACACTGGTCTTCAATGCTTTCGCAATTAACTATCAATCACTGCAAGGTCATCCGCAAACACCATATCACGTGGCACTTTGACGTTGATGTTCCAGGCCACTACATCCATGGTGATAATAATAGGGCTAAGTGGCGATCCCGTGTGCAAAGACTCTGCTATGTGGAAGAGCCCAGAAGAACCTTGTCTACATTGAAGGTGTGTTGTGCTGGTTCAATACGTGTCCTTGATGACTTATAAGTGCACTTCTGGAACACTGTCCTCAAAGAGACATGACCATGGTACCTGATTACATTGTCATACGCTTTGTCTAGCTCGACCAATACCGCTTGGAGGTCTTTGCCTTTCTCTGTAAACTTTTCCATCAGTATTCGCAGTTCGAAGACTGCTTTTGTTGTGCTTCGTTCATATCTAAATCTAATGGGATATCGCCAATAGGAACAATCTTTCTTCTCTCTATGACGCGTTCGTATACCTTCATCATATGATTGAGTAGCTTTATGTCACGGTAATTCTGTCAGTCTTGAAACGCGTGTTTGTTTATATATATCGGTACGAGTTCACTTCTTCTGCAATCATTTGGCCTTTTCGGGATTTTAGGCATGTGTTCTATATTCTCAAAGCGTCTACAATCCAGCTGACCGTGATGTTATGCTGATGTTGTACGGGCCTGTGCTTTTGCCACTACACGTTTTCGAAAATGGTACAAGACTTTAGCCTGCACAATTTCTTCTACAGGCCCTTATACCGGCGTATGACGTGTCGTTCTGCCTGCCGTACGGAATCTACGTGGCTATGAGTTTAAACACAATATCTAGCAAAAATTTACGGGTATCCGCCTATTTGTTCATGAATTGTAGTCGTCGTAACAAGAATCTGCATTAATGCATTAACGCTGTAACTTAGAAACAGGATGATCTACCTTTAACGAATATTTACTATTGGTTTCTAATTTGCAACGTCTTACGATATATCTTGCTTAGAGTTATATTTGTCGCAATACGGTAATGATTCTGAAGCGACGGTTACCATAGCCTTGCGCACAACTTGCCCATAACTTTCGTGTACCCATTATTGAGTTCAGGAATTATAGATGTTTAACATGCTTTATACAAAATTAAAGTTTAGTCGGGCAGACCCAGCGGTAAATACTGTTTTTATGGTGCGTTTATAAAAAACATAGTGTAATATATATTTTCTATAATGGCACCTTTTATTTTTCCATTTCCGAACTTGTTTGATCAATGTATGGCCGCATAGCTCAACCAGTGCATGGCATTGGACCTTGTGCGGTTCTTCACATCATTTTCGTTGGGCACCATGACCATGTCAGCTCGCAGTACAGTACGATAAGTCGGAGGAGAAATTTTCTTTAGCTTGACGCTATTGCGACCTACAAGTTTTATGCGGCGTTCACGTAATAATGTCCCCGCTGTTTGGAACTTCCGTCCCCCTGTAGTCGTGCCCCTACCGTATACACAGGGTGACACCCATACTGTAAATCAATTTCCGAATGTGTACGACACAACTATAGCTACTACATTTTTTCTTTAGAGTGTCGCACACACCCTTACCTACCAACTTGGCGCGAATTAACTGTAACGGACACCGTCTGAATCTAATGCGGTTCATTAGTTAACTGTTACGTGCTGTTATTTTCAAATTCTCGATATATGCATTTAGATTATATGAACGTTGATGAAATAATGCCGCACATTCTCAATAAACCTGCAAAAAGACACTGTGTGCTTGACACCATCGCGAAGTGACAATACCCCTAGCTAGTTACCTTTGAAAAAAATTAATAAAAAAACATGAAGGTCTCTAAGACACCTTGTTATCGACAGTGTGACCGACACTGCATGGTGTACATAAGTTCAAGACGTTAAGGACATTCTAACGTGAATGCCGCATTATTTCCAGATTTGGGTGCCTAATTTGAACGTCGATGACACGTTTAATTTTGACTAGATACTGCGGATTGCAAAACAAGCAAAGTTAGTGTCGGGTACCCGGGTAGATAATCAGGTACCCGGGTATCCGGTTAGCGATTTACTACCAGATGTTCATTCCTAGAGTTTATCTAATTATTCATTTAATTATATTTATTAATACATTTATTTGTCTAATTAATTTACTTATTTATTTGTTCATTTATTTATTTTTTATCATGTCTTTATTAGCTGCCCGGTCAAACTTTATACGGAGAGTTGTTCCTTTTCCCAACCATATAACGTATGAGTCCTAAAAGTGACATGCGCTGTGAAGCTAATCATCATAAAAATATACTCAGCACATTATGGGCATGAAATTAATTACACGCAGCAAGTGTCCCAGCCCTCCTGCCCACTCCGCCACCCCGACAACTTTTCCATAGCGCCCCTCTGCCGTTTCGAGCGCTCTCGGTCACTTCTGAACAGCGTTCTGCGCCTCAGATTACACGCAATTCATCCGGTGTATATGTATTACGCAGTGAAGCATTGCAAAACCCAAACATTAGGTTTCCAAGTATCTACTAAGCTCTATATATATAAAATTACTATGGAGCTTGTTCAGAAATTACGCTTCCAACTTTTTTCCAAATAGTGGAAGCTGTTAATGATTTTGAAATAGCATTATACAAAAATTTGAGATAATAAAGTTTAATCGAATTTGCGTGATAGCTTGGATTGTAATATAATCTACTTCCAACGGCGCTTTGCTGAATTACAAAGAGATTTAGAGGAATATATAATTTATTTTGTTCAACCAAGTTTGGTGGTGTAATCCTGTCATTATTAGATAAATTTCCGTTTCATTAAAACAAGACTTTTCTTTGAAATTGATAAAGCCAAGCGATACTATGTTGTCAGTTTCACTTGTCTGGTTGTGACTGTTTAAGCAAGCCGGATTGAAATTAATGCATTGAAGTTTTTATTTATTGCTGATAGTCATTGCTCAGTTTGTTGCTGTAATCGTATTGCTAGATTGAGGCTTACTTTGAAAGAGACTCGTCTTTTAATTTGTCAAATCCTAGCGTCACGCCACAGAAGGATTCATTTGTTGAGCTCTGAAAGATTTCCACACGCTGGATTGAAATTAATAGATGAATTTGTGTTTACTTAATGTACTCAGGCACTGCTGAATTTGTTAGTTTAATGTTGTCGTTAAGTATGACTGTTATTGATAAAAGGCATTTTTAAACTTATCGAACATAAACGAATTCTTTGTTCTTGGTTTCATTTATAACGTTATGATCATTTAAGACAATATGGCTGTATTAGTGCGGTCAGGATGTGCCTTAGTTTTCGCTCTTATCATATTTAGCCATAAATTTGGATTTTGATAGTAACAGTAGTATAGTTAAAATTTCGGTTGAGCAGTAAACAGTACCAATACTGCATTCTTAAGCAGTACCGACAGCGTATATAAACTTTAATCTTTTTGTCAACCTAATACGCTACATTTTTTCAGCATAATTTTTCCACAAATGAGCAATAAACATTTTTGTAAGTATGATTTTTTAGTATGGAGCATTAATTAGCATCGCGTATAACTTGTTGGCAAGGTTCGTGCATTAATTAGCATCGTCAGGTCCTTGTTGGCTTTATAATCTATGTCGCAACCACATTCAAAATAGCTAGACTGCCCACGTCAGTAGTCTAAATTATCACCCGCATTTCTCGTATTAACGAACAGTAGATTACAAAACTTTGACTATTGTCAATACATTTGAAAAGATCCACAAGCGATCATTCATTGGATCAGCCGGGATTCAAATCCGGGCCTCTAGCATGCAAGACTAGAGCGCTACCGCTATACCACAGGCCCCGATCACAGCGTGTTCAGCTACACTATATACGCTAGCGTGGTGAGATGCTCAACATTTACGTTACAAAATGGACAATGTTTTGGATTACAGATCCTTGAATGTGCGAGGACGGAAATGGACTCTCCAGGGAACCAAGAGTGAAGCCCTATGTGGGGAGAAGCTTGGGTCTCTGGGCCTCAAAAACTGGGTGCGGCCTCCAGGGTCCCATGGTTGTTACGCCTATGCTTACAATAATAGTCGGGTGAATGATACTAAAATCTATAATAATTTGCAAACACTATTCATAAAGTTCACACAGACGGCCTTGGATGATGATTCGAACACACTGCGAGGCACACGGCGGACCTCGGATGATGACTCAAACACACTGCGAGGCACACGGCTGCCCTTGGATGATGACTCGAACACACTGCGAGGCACACGGCGGGCCTTGGATGACGACTCAAACACACTACGAGCCACACGGCGGGCCTTGGATAATGACTCGAACACACTGCGAGGCACACGGCGGGCATTGTATAATGACTCTAACACACTGCGAGGCACTCGGCGGACACATAATAACATATTAAGGGCACATTACAGGAGTAAGATCGGACAAATATTCTTTCCCCGCGGTATTTAAAGCGCTGCGTAACACCGTTCCAGTAACAAAATTGTACACATCCAATTTATTCAAATTTGTCATGGCATTCCAGGATTTTCAGCGTGATCCTTTACTTGGCCTGAGCGAAGCTACTGGCCATGTTATCTAGATTCAATTACATGTATGAGCTTCTTGTACTTTCCGCGTTTTGTACCGTTTTTGAACTCAGCTTTTTAGTTGTAAATACTTTTGTAATAGCACCCCAGTCTTTACTTTTCACTCAATATCTCAAGATACAGTCAAGCTCTCGTATAGTCCTTTCTTGCGCTAACTATATATTCTTAATATGTCATTGCATTATATATATATTGAAATCTATCAGGTTTCCGTAAATTAAAATAGGATTCTATATTCTAAATTAAATTAGGCCTACTATAGTAAATTATTGTATATGAATATCAAATATTTTTAACTCCACAATTTTAACAATATCAATGATCATTTCTAGCGATTGTTAGACCGCATAAACGCTATAATTGTTTGAAAGCAACTCTGAGATGGATCATAATTACAGCCCAGTTTTATTGCTGAATTGTAGCTTTGCTGCTCTCGAGTTACAACAGAATAACGCGTTTGGAATAGCCCATTCGTGACGTAAACTTGGGCGAATCCAGATGCTTTGCAGGGACTGTTACGGTTTTAAGAGCATAATAACATTTAAGGGCTTTAATAATACCATATTAAGGGCTCATCAGAGGAGGCACAGGACGGACATATAATAACATATTAAGGGACTTCGCAAGGACCGCCACTGTTACTATTGGCATGCTAGCACAGAGCATGTTTAATATTTGATAAACTCCAATGGTCAGATAATAAAATAGCTAATAAGATAGCAGACATTCAGCACGAAATTGTCTTAATATTAAGTAATACATTAATGAAAATATTGCTTAATATCAAGTATTATACTCTTAACCTTAAAAATATATTCCTTAATATTCAGTAGTAACAGTTTTCCCTAAAATGTCGGATATCAGAAGAAAATAGATTTTCCTTTAATATCGAGGAATATGCTTAATATTAAGAACAAAAATTTTCTTAATATTAAGGAAAAATTCATTTCCTTCCTTAATCTAAACAAATTTAGTCTTTAATATTAAGGAATGTGTTCCTTAACATTCAATACTGAGAGTAATGCGCAACTAAACCTAAACTGACACGCTAACCATCCTATTTTGCAAATCCCGATGTCTAATCCACATCCATTGTTACCGAACAAATAGGATATTCGATTCGATTCACTGCTAGCGCAGACTTAAAGGTTTTCATTCGGGTTATGACAATTCCGTAATATTTCATAGCCATAGCGCTGAAACAGTATTCGCCTCTGTTTGCGAACAAATTTAATGTAACTGTGACATCATAAACGGGACGGTCATATTATTTATCAATTGCTGTTCGAGAACAAACCTTCTGCTACACAAATCCGACAAAATTCTGTTCGCGAACATGTTTTATATTCGCCAACACAAAGTATTTTCTGACCGACAACAAAATGTTAGGTGATGGAAGTATTTACAAAAAACAAAATAGGATGGTCAGCGGAGTCATTTTAAGTTTAGTCGCGTATAACAGTGTAGCGACAAAGTTATAGCAGTAAGACTGTACTCAAAATTCGTCTGCAACTGTTTTAAGCGTATATTTTGTTTTAAACATTGCAGGAATTGCTGTTGTATTTATATAGCTTCATTGAAGCAAAACAATTTGGCCTCTTTCTGTTAAAAGTGTTCTTGATAATGCAAGCGACTGTTTGTTGATAGGTTCTAATATAATCTTCGTAGTTATTATGGTTCTCAGGAAACATTGTGATAATATTTGGGCAAAAGCACAAATTTATTCACTGTAACAAGATTATGTGATTGTAACTAGCCTTAAAATAAAATCGTTTTCTATAAGTTCAAGCAAGCGGTGTAATTGTTTATAATCTTCATCTAATTTTTCCATGATATAGTACCAAATCTGATTTTTGTGAAGCAGCAATGTTTCACTTTTAGTCAGTTCTGATTGTCAATATTCTGTTTCTCAAGAGCTCTTAGCATGCTTTCACCCTCATCTTGAGGTTACGTAGCCTGAAGAACTTGACTGATCAGTCAGCATTTTGGTTTTGTTATAGTTATCGAGACGCTGTGTTGAAATACGTTTTCAAAGAAGGATATATCTGTATTATTCATATACCGGTTCTAATCCATCAAAAATTTGCACAACACGAGAATTATAAACAGTGATATAAGCAGTATTCAGTATAAGAAGTATATTCTCTGTTGTAAATACTTGCAAAGCATATTTATAAGGTTTACTTTTATGAAAAAAAGATTTTAAAGTAAACACCATTTTATTATGCTACAACACTAGTCAGCAATTTTTCGTCACACACTTGATGGTGTGAACAAGAGTCGTCCTATGAAATAATGTGTGAACAAGCTTACCTCGATGTCTGGACGAATTAGGCTGATGGCTCTCGATGGCTTTCAGTGCCAGCTTTACAAACTATCTAGAGTTCAATGTGTTAAGTCAAGTAGTAGCCCTCAATGTCTGGACGATTTAGGTCCGATGGCTCTCGATGACTTTCAGTACCAGCTTTACAAACTGTCTAGAGTTCAATGTGTTAAGTCAAGTGGTAGCCCTCGATGGCTGGACGAATTAGGCTGATGGCTCTCGATGGCTTTCAGTGCCAGCTGTACAAACTATCTAGAATTCAATGTGTTAAGTCAAGCGGTAGTCCTCGATGTCTGAACGAATTAGGTTCGATGGCTCTCGATGGCTTTCAGTGCCAGCTTTACAAACTATCTAGAGTTCAATGTGTTAAGTCAAGTAGTAGCCCTCAATGTCTGGACGAATTAGGTCCGATGGCTCTCGATGACTTTCAGTACCAGCTTTACAAACTATCTAGAGTTCAATGTGTTAAGTCAAGTGGTAGCCCTCGATGTCTGGACGAATTAGGCTGATGGCTCTCGATGGCTCTCAGTGCCAGCTTTACAAACTATCTAGAGTTCAATGTGTTATGTCAAGTGGTAGCCCTCGATGTCTGAACGAATTAGGTTCGATGGCTCTCGATGGCTTTCAGTGCCAGGTTTACAAACTATCTAGAGTTCAATGTGTTAAGTCAAGTGGTATCCCTCAATGTCTGGACGAATTAGGTTCGATGGCTCTCGATGGCTTTCAGTGCCAGCTTTACAAACTATCTAGAGTTCAGTGTGTTATGTCAAGTGGTAGCCCTCGATCTCTGGACGAATTAGGTTCGATGGCTCTCGATGGCTTCCAGTGCCAGCTTTACAAACTATCTAGAGTTCGATGTGTTAATTGAAGTGGTAGCCCTCGATGTCTGGACGAATTAGGTTCGATGGATCTCGATGGCTTTCAGTGCCAGCTTTACATACTATCTAGAGTTCAATGTGTTAAGTCAAGTGGTAGCCCTCGATATCTGGACGAATTAGGTTCGATGGCTCTCGATGGCTTTCAGTGCCAGCTTTACAAACTATCTAGAGTTCGATGTGTTAATTGAAGTGGTAGCCCTCGATGTCTGCACGAGTTGGGTTCGATGGCTCTCGATGGCTAATAAAGCAAATGGAACATATGCTAACTTTATACGAAGCGGATTTGCCTTAATCGCAGCACCAAGAGGAGGTAATATTCTGCAAAATTTCCTGCGTGTGATTAAGGTTTCGTTTAAAATACGCATATCCTTGAATAAAAATTATGCATAACGTGTCTTGTTGTCTCTGTATATTGCAACTCAATCAAATATAGCGCGCATACATGTCGGCGGTCGGTGATGCCAGGGGGCGTAGAACCCCCACGGGGGGGAGGGGGTCGCGGCCATCCCATGAAGGTAACCCTCCCTGGCCGGCCAAATTTTCTTGGGGGGTTATATTCGTGAGGTCTTTTTTAGTTTGGTCCTCACAGCCACATTTCTCGCGTATGAGTGCAGTTTTTGCAGAAAAATTATTAAAATACAAACCCTTTTCGAAGCATTAATTCGTTACCTAATTTTTGGAGCTCATATTCTGGGCATAATAAGGGGTTTTTTTCTTCTACATAAACAAACTCATTACCACCAAAATACACACATAAACACCTATCATACCCATACATGAACACGTCACAGTATATATTTAAATATTATAGATTATATAATGTATAAAAACGTATATATGTATATCGACAATGCAGAGTCGATAATAAAGCTTTAACGCTCAATGCAACGTATATACCAATAAGCCCAATAAGTGTTCCAGTTCTATTTTAGTGCTGAGTTCGTGGTTAATCCACCGTGGACCATAGCAGACATTCAATGTCTAAATATCTAGTTAGTGTTAGTATATAAATAAGTATAATTCGATTAACTTTTACTTCAGGGAATGACGTCGTCAACAAAAAAGCTTTCATAAATTTACGGCCGTACATGCGCCTTTAGCAACAAGCAGGGGCAATTTGCGCAAAGTTTTGCACTAAGGTCCTACTTCGAAACTCGTCGAGGAGCCGCCAAGCCCCCCGTCGGGGGGGAGGGGGGGGTGCTGCGCACCCCAGCACCAGGGGGGCTATTCTTCCCCTGGCTTTTCCGCCTCGGGGGGTCCGAACCTCAGGGGGGTTACCCCCTACCCCCACCCGGCATATATGGTAGCGCTTATAATAATCTCACCATAACAAACGCAGCGAAGTCGCAAATATTGTTATAAATGTGCAAACGTTATATGTAAC
>JASANE010013269.1:0-21585 GCA_030248225.1 Trileptium ribeirensis
CCAATGCTAATGGTTTTCGTAACAACTTAGAGGCAAAGGTCGTTTTCCAAATGCAATCCACTAACAAGGCTTTATAGCCACATGCTGCTAAAGGAGGACCATGCTGTTCTTGACGTATGGAAACCAAACCACTTAGTCATTACTACTACTGCGCCATCTTCCCCAGAAAGATAACTACACATACCTGCTGATAATAGGACAGCTTACCATGAAGCCGCCATCTTCGGGCACAAAGGGCCGAAACCCCCTGACAACAGGTCGCTAGACCTTCCGCCTGGAGGCGCCGCACGCGTCTTACCCATAGGCAGTGCCGAAGGCGCCGCACCACCCCCTCCCCGAGCAGCTGGTCATCTCTAGCACGCCGAACCAAATCGCCCTTTCCTGCAGAACCCGGCTACCACATTCGGTACCTCAGCAAGGAATGCAACGATGTGTTGCATACAGCGTGTACCTATGGTAGACGTATTTCATGGCGATAGTGGTGATCTTCACAGAAACACAAACGTTTCGGTTATTTATTTCTGGACGGTCAGGCGCGGATAATTAGCACTACTTATAGGATGTTTATCAGAGATCCATGCGTTACAAGCAGTTTCTCTTCGTGGGTAATCGTTTCCACGCACAAAACCGAGTCTCAACATCAATTTAATTTCAAAACGAATTCATCGGCATAAACCTTAACGTGGTTCATACACAAAATTACTGTACAAATTATGGAGATACTATAATTAGAAAAAGCGTCCACTCTTCTTGATATATTCCAACATCTTCATAACGCATATTATACTCTTTTAACCTGCGTATAAATGTTTTACTGGAGTTGGTGATAACTCGCAAATTTTTATCTATTTTTTGGTTACGAATGGCCCCTTTGGTACAGGTTATTTAACAATTTTTCTCTGTAAATATGTGTAATTTAGGCATATATACCGTTCGAACTGCATATAAGCCGAGCGGAATGATGACAAAATAGGATCAGTCGATAGAACCATTCACAAATATGAAAGCCTAAGGCTTAACCCAAATCGCTAATCGCAGGAATGTACTTAGGCAATTTTGAAAGCAATATTTATGCAGTTCGAAAGGTCCGAACTTTATATAAGATTTATAATTTAGATTTTTTCTGAAAAATACCAAACAAACGAACAAAATCATTGGCCTAATGAATATTTTTAGGGTAAAACATCAACGATCTCGGTCAAGTCGATATTACAAACATGGGGTCTTTTCGGTTATCCCCGAGCCGTAATTTAGTCAATTTTGAAGATACAGAGCTGGCTTTGGTATCAATCGATTCAGCTCGCTGTTGCGATACCGAAAATACTCAATTTACCTACATACCTGATAATTTTTTTTCGATTTCTTGAGGTCCCGATGGTCCCCTTTGGGAACCCAAAATTTTTTGTTAGGAATATGGCCTTGTTGGGTACCGGTCGTCTCGGCTTGATGAGACAAATCGACTGGTGCGTAGTTTATTGAAATCTACTAGACCGTTAGAAAGTTATGAGGGCCCAACTAACCCTGACCTGAGCCTAAACCTGAGCAGTGTATATTCCAAACTGACCATTTTTCGACCGAGCAGCATAACAAAAAATACCAACAACTGCATACAATTTTAATGACATGACTTTTGCGTCCTTGACCACACTAGAGTTTTTATGCCACAAAAACTTACAGATACATAACGTATGCGTATTCGTTACAATATTCTGTAAAACCATCCCGTTTGGCAAATACTTGCAAACGTACTGATATTAATTCACGTTACGATTCCAAATTGCTCTAATGTATTTACTGCCCAGTCCCTAGTTTCTTATCTAATTTTTATAACACTTGATGTTCAACGATATCGTAACCACAAACAATAATGTTATCCAAGTGACGAAATTTTAATTTTTAGCGCTAAAATTAATAACCTGCACAAAAAGATATACACAGAAATTTATTCTCACAACGGCTATTTCTAATGATGCATATATTATATAAACAATTTATACATACATATACATACATGCATTGCTGTAACATATATTTTTATACGAATTTAAACATGTAATGTTTAGAATCTAACTAGTACGTTCAATATAAATGATGAAAAACCACAAACGTGTGGCTGTGATTACAGAATCACTGATGACACTGAATCATGCAAGCTCACAGTGGGTTAACCTGTGAGGCCATCCTACCTCGGAGCAAAACGTCACCCCCTGACAGGTAGGCTAACCACCCCTGGACGCAAGTCAGTGGATCACCTTCCGACGACCCGGCTATGGTATTTTTCAGTTTGCGCGTTTCAGCCCAAAATTGGTCAATTTTAAAGATATAACGGTGATTTTAGTACCGTTCGACTCAGCTCGGCCAGCTGGTTTAAAAAAGATCCATCGCGGTTATTTTTATGGCAAATTTTTTTTTTATTTTTTGGGTTTGTTGGGACCCTGCACCGTACCCAAATTTCGAAAAATTTTTTCTCTGTAAATTTATAATTTTGTATATCATTTGAACCACATTGACATACAAATTGGTTCACGAGTAAACGAATTATGCTAATCCTAAGCGTTAGTCTTAGTCTAAGTCGACAACCTGTGAACCAATTGAGCTGACCATAGCACTTAGCTGGTCAATGCGGTTCGGATAGTATATAATAGGATATATTTTTGTGAATTTTTTTCGATCGATTAGGGTACCATTGGGCAACCAAAAATCAAAAAAATTGTCAAAAATCAGCGAAGTGATATATTCTGACGTTCCGAGCTAGCTTGTCGAGCTGAATTTAATGGTACTAAAATTACTGCTGTATCTATAAAATTGACTAAATTCTAGCTGGGATGCAACCGAAAAGCCCCCTGCTACCCCACTCACGGAAACTTCGTGCATGCATACACTGAATACGATCTTTGGTGCAACAAACACTTTTAATAACTGATTTCAGATAAAATACCTATACCAAGCCAACATATTAATTAAGTACTTTTGATGGCCTCAATTTGTATTCTGAATTGCATCAACTTATATAATTTACAGACTTGCCAACACTTTCCTGAAAAAATATGAGACAGCTCGAAAATAAAGGAGACCGCAAACTAGTGGTGAGAAAGGACCACAGAGCACAGTTCACGGTGTACACAATATACACGAAAGCAAACTCGTTTCGGTGCCATGCTCATGTTATTTAAAAAATTTGTCTAAATATGCATCCGCAATGTATGCATTAATGTATTCTTGAAAATATGGTCGTGGTAACGTTTGTTATATTTACACCACGTTTATGTTTCTACCTTTTCATGCACCACCGAATTTGTGTATAGTTCAATGATTGACAAATGCACTGCGACGCCAGGGGTCGAACCCGTGCTGTACAGATTAAAGTTGCGCGCGCAAACCACTGTGCGGACCAGCATCACAGTTTCCTTTATTTACGCAGCAAGCGAAGCAAGCAAGCATTAATTTGCTTGCGCACTGATAAATTTTACGGTGTCCGTCCGTCCGGACAGTTTTTTCAAATATCTCAGGGAGTAGTGATGGGCAAGGATATGCGGGTATTATTCGCAATTTAGGATAATCTTGATATCCCTATATTGCCTTCCGTGACTACAGTGGCCAGGTGCAAAATTTGGGTTTTTTCTTTACCCCGCCCAGGCCGAAAATCATTCATTTTCTTGGTACAGCGATAGTTTTGGTACCTTTCGATTCAACTCGACGAGATGTTTCGGAATATACATATTTTAGTCAGATTTCAAACATGTTTTTTTATTTTTTGGGTTTCCGATCGACTACATACACTAAATATTGCGACAAAACCTGTAACGATTGCGTAAACATAGGATACTAACGATTTGACTAGCCAATATAGTTTAAACAAAAATGCATCTCTAAGTCTACTTATTTGGTATATTTTTGCGTCAAATTTAAGAGTAGACTAAATCAAATTTTTTATGGCTTAATAATATTTGTGGTGCCAAGTATAAGCAATGTTCTTCGAAACTACTGCGTTGATTAATTAGTATAAGTATAAGCCAAGTATAAGCAAGTACTAAGTTTATCCAACATGTTTTAAAACAGTAGTGCGATTACCAAACCTCTAAACAGCAGCCTTCAAGCATTTGTAGCTTAATATGAAAATCGAAAACTGAGAAAAAGTAATATCAAATTAATTCAACCATTATAAAAATGAAATTCCTTATCACGAGATTTTGGTACAGCTATAAAACACTAATTGCAAAAACAGTAAGCCAAGACACTGCTAATAGTCCTAGCTAGTCAGCCGTGACTCGAGATTTTCAACCATAGCTAGCTATGTATATACGGACAATATCAAATAGTCAGCGCTGACTGTTCATTGTCTCAACTAGTAAGTCCAGACCATTTGGACATAGCTAGGTCACAGCGCACACGAATTAACTTAAACGAGCCATTACCCTTTAGGATTGCTTGGGTATGTTTGGCTGAACACTTTGCTTGCGACGTATCGTCGGTTTTAGGCGTTGAATATGATACTCCGAGATGACTTTGAATTTGTGGTAAATTATTTCCCATTTTACGATAGCTGTTTATCCTATTCTGTTTTAGAGGTATGGTTAAGAGTCAAATATTAAGATATAGTAAAATTTGTAATTCACGAAACGCTTTTCATCCGGCTTGCAATAAGTTGATTTATACTTCAAAACTTTGTGGTTTTAGCAATAGATTTTGTAAAAGTATATTAAATTATAGATGAAGACAAGAATCATTCGGATTAGAGGACGGAACTTATCTCACTGATAAATTCTACTGAAGAACGTTTGCTTAAAAACGATGGTCGATTGATGACGACGGTTAATAATCTTCATAATGAATCTGTTAAATGTATTGTTAGACTTGAGGATAAACTGCACGAAATCGATCAACGAAGCCGATCTTATACTATCAAGATTGATAATTTGGAGGTATCTAAATACAAATTAATATTAATGATTTATTATAATTTTATTTAATATTCAAATATTTTCGGTTTGTAGTGTAGTATATTTTCCAACTATGTTATATTTGATTATATACAATATATTACAGTATTACAATTAAATATTATAATAATAATTTGCATATATTTATATATACATTAGCAATATTTTATGTTTATTGGTTAATTAAATATACTGGTAATATTTCATTTAGTATAATATGTGTTAGCAGAGGCATGACTTTTGATTTGTTTTACCGTAAACTGTATTTTAAACTACAGCTGAGGTATGACTTGCATTGTCACACATAGACTCCTTCGCTGAGGTGTGTCTTGATTAGTTTGATATCTTTTAATAATGCCCACATTTATTGAATGCCTGAATAGTATAACATTCATTAATTTTTTATCATTATTCAGATTTACAGACACGTAACTATAATTCAAAACTTTATGATGTTAATAATTCCCCCATTTATTGAAGATCTGAATAGCATAACATTCATTATTTTTTTATTATTATTCAGATTTACACACACGTAACTATAATTCAAAACTTTATGATGTCAATAATTCCCCCATTTATTGCAGACTTGAATAGTATATCATTGATTAATTTTCTATTATTATTCTGATTTACAAAAATATAACTATAATTCAAAACTTTATGATGTAAAGCTAAATTATTTGTACAACGTCCTTTGAACAATAACGATGACGCGACTGCTTTGATGAATAAGATTTTGGAAATTCTTAATGTTTTAGGCATAAAGTTCAACAAAACCTTTACGGTCGACGACATAACGTGTGTGTACCGCCAAAAGTCGAATCAACAACCGCATCCGAATATCGGTACCCTTATTAAAAATACGTTTTTAAATGTCTTTCAGTACGAGGAGCACTTAAGGCATATAATTTCAATCTAAAAACGGGCAATAAAAATGGTAATCAATCCGTTGCAGCAACAAAAGGTTCTAAATGTGGTTTAAAAGGTATTCACATCGATAAACATGACGATGTGCGCCGGAATTGTGTGAAGAAGTATTTACTTGCAAAAAAACTTTGAAGGATAAGAAAGGTCTTGATGTTAATGTTGTTGGTAGCTTACATAATGAAGGTTATGTGATTGAATTTAATGGTGAACACATTCGTTATTACATGGTTCATCATAAGTGGCCAATAGCTGCTGGGTTTATTCAATATTGGTAAAATTCTTCAGTTGTTTTTCAACCAAGTCTCAGAAATTTATTTTAATTACTGTATTTGGTTATGATAAAATCTTAATTTGAATTAAAAAAGTATGTACACTGTTAAAACTTGCAGTATTTATTTCGATGTTTGAACAAAATTGAACAATTTAAACAATGAGCGGATGCTTTTATAACGTAAATTTAAAATGAAGTAATCTATGGATTACAGTAAAATAGTTGTGATTTCTTTAAATAATGCTCTGGATTATGTTTAAGATAATTGATAGGATATAGCGAGATAAAATTTATTTGATTAGTATTTTAATGAAGTAATCTATGGATTACAGTAAAATAGTTGTGATTTCGTTAAATAATGCTCTGGATTATGTTTAAGATAGCTGATAGGATATAGCGAGATAAAATTTATTTGATTAGTATTTTCGGCGGTGTTTGGGCTGGGGGGTGGGAATCAGCAAATGGTCGCACGCCGCTGAAACTGGTACCATCGACTCAGCTCGACGAGCTGAGTTCAAAAATATCGCATACAACCATTTTCCGAAAAAAATTTTTTTCATTTTTTTCTGTTTTTCTTTAATGACCTTGATCACTTGTGAAATGTTTTCTTTTTCTGTTTTTACCCAATGACCCAATCATTTGTGACATGTGACCTGAAAATTTTGAATTTTTTTTTTTGCAAAATAGACATGATGCACCTAGATCGATCTAGCATTACAGGAGAAACTCAATGGTGCCATTCATATCGATATATTTTGCCTTCCTCTGAAGTTATCTGCAAGAACAGTTAACCACTTCTGAAGTTACCGTTTGGGAACGCTCGATTGATGATTTATTTTCCATGTTTTTATATTTTACAGCATAATATTAAGCTATGGCAGCACGTGGCAGACCTCAAAATACTAGATTTAACATTTCGCCCATTAATACTATGCTTCTGAACCTGATATTAACAATTTGCGCATGACCTATAACCAAATAGTGCGTAGAACAAGTACATATGAAGATACTATTGTTCTGCTTGCCCAATGGAGACTTGTCGCTAACAACCAACAATGTACATGTGGCGACGCGATGTATTTGGCTGCGCGTAACGACCTCGCGTGCCTTGACAAATACGAATGCCGCTGTAAAAATTGCCCAGCCAAATTATCTGTTCGAAGCGGCTCATTTTTTGCTGGTCACCGGATTACATTGGAAACAACACTCGAGATCATTTTCGGCTACATCAACAACTTGCCATCAAACTTCATTCGCTTACAAACAGGGGTCGCCACAGATACCATTACGAACTGGTACAACTACTGTAGGGACGTCGCTGTGGCTTACGACCGTGATCATTATCAAAACAGCATGTTGGGTGGCCCCGGTATCGACGTAGAAGTTGACGAGTCGAAGTTTTGTCGACAAAAATACAACCGCGGCATGCCACGTCGTCAACATGGTTGGGTGGTGGACATGATTGAACGACAAACGGGCAAGTGTCTACTTTTCCACGTCTCCAATCGCACCATCAACACAATCATGCCTCTAATAATTCAACATATCCGACCGGGAACCGGCATCATTACCGACAGCTTCCAGGCCTACATCAAAGGACTGCGCCGCCTACCTAGCCCCCAGCAATATACTCACGCCACGGTCAACCACCATAACCGCCAATTCCTTAATCCTGACAATCCCGAAGCCCATACGCAAAACATTGATGGTCTCTGGGGAAATTTGAAAACCTTCATTCGGCGACGCCAAGGTGTTCCTCATAGCCTATTCCAGCGAATCCTTATTGAATTTCAATGGCGACGACAATTCGCTGAAAATATTGTCGGTGCACTCATTGTCATGAATATTCATGACTCATTTATTAATTATATATATTCATTCTCTGACTCTTGTATCGTAATCTTGTTTTGTACTATTGGTAACGTCTGACATTGAGTAGCTGCGTATGTTTATCGTTACAGTTTTGTGCGTAGAAAATTGTTCGCTGACGACAGGAGAGAGAATTGTGTTTCGTTGCACAAGTCGTCTTTATTATGGTGCGTTGTGACGAGATGTGAAGCGGTGTTCATGGCTGTGTTTTGATTTCTCTGTATTGTGGTAGATGCTAATTTCGTCTCAATTGATCCGTCGTAACCAACACGTAATTAATTGCTGTTCACCGATTATTCTCATCTTACTGGACTTTATGATTCATTGCATCTGCTGAGCTCGCCGAGAGTGAGAGTTGTCGTCATAACCACTATTCCATACCTTACGGCAGCAACTACATCCAACGTCGCAAGTGTCGAATTGCGGCTGAACCGATATCGTTACTGTGGCGTGACCGTTGTCTACCCAATTGCATCCAGATATCTCTCGTCTCGAACACTGTGACGGTTAATATTACATTTCATAATATTTGTTATATTTTTAGTAACACTCATTGCCCAAATCAGAAACATGTATCGCGTCTAGTGGTTAGTTCCAATGTCTGTAATACGTTTTCTTAGAGAGTTCTAGATCAAGCCTAACAAAATCAGCCTAAGCCTTAGACTAAGCCTTAGATTAAGCCTACCGCTGCCGCCTCCGGACCCCCGCACAATGCCGCTGCGCTGGCTAACTGCCACGGTTTTGGGTGCACAGTACTGGTGCTTCCTCGGCTGCGTTTGCCGGTGCAGTATTTCCGGATACCCTAACCTAAGCTTCAAGCTTACCCTAAAACTGAGCCCAGTCTAAACCTAATTTCAAAACATCAAAATATCCATTTTTCGCTTGCATTCCCGATATCGGGAGCCATATCTTCTTGTGGCGGACAGTAGTCGTCGCACCTCATGTATAGCCGTATAGCCCATTGCATTTTCTATATCATATCCGAATTTGAGCCTAATCGGTCAATCCAATCCAAAGTTATGTCCAAAAAGGTCAAAAAACCAAAATCATTATTTCTAAAAAAATCCGACCCCTGAAATTGGGCCGCTCTCCTGAACCCCCTTTAAGAGCTAGAGCCCTGAAACCTTTTCCATTGGAAAGAGCAGGAAAAACTGGACCATGGGTGGTTAGGGTGGGCGAAAATTTGCCAAAAAAGCGTCTAAAACCCAAAAAATCCAAATAAAAAGAACAATAATTTAGCATCATCAGGAGGTTATACCTGAAAAGGCCTGACCCTGATCTCGAAGAGATCTCTTTTGGGGGTAAGACATGATTGGTGTCCAGAGACTATGTGGGCTATACTGAAAAGATGGTGGGTCCCTTCTCTGATTTTTCCCCCTCAGCCCAATCAGGGCCGCATTTTCTCCCACGTAAATCTTATTGGCCTGTTCCTGGGTGACCTTGGTACCTGGGTTATATATAATTAGTCATTCTGTAATAATCAACATTCACCCAGCTTTGTCGTAGTGTGGGAGCACACTCTGATAATCGTTTGAATAAGTAAATATACTTATATATGAAAAGAGTGCACAGGCCATAAGTTTGTTTACTCTTTACTGATACATTGCATATTATATACCATACGTGGACAATTTGTTCAATTTTTATAAACTTACTTATCCCGTTCTTAGAATAGATCTCAGAATCATTAAGACCTGTACGAGCTACCTAATGGAAACGGACAACGACGCTACTCCTATTAATCATGGTGCAATCCAACGTTCGGATCGACGAGTTATACGAAGTGGTTTTCTCACTCGCTTCGATGGTTTTACTCCAAGGACGTCTAAAAGAAATAGAAATCATAGTAAGCTTTCAAATATTTAATATAATTATTAATGATTACGCAATATTCTATTTAACTATATCATTTAGTTAGATATGTTGGAAGTCGCTTCCCTAAATACTGTAAAGCAACACCTTCAAGTGTCTCATAAAAATTGCTTGGTTGACAATGTGGTTTTACTATGATATTGTTAGCGTAAATGCGCCTTGCACCCAGAGAATAACCGGAACCGGAACCAGCAACCGGAACCGTCCATTTAAGCCGGACCCGGAACCTGGTCTTCGAAACCTATATATAGTAAAACAAATGAAGGTACAGTAAAGTAAAAATGTATTAAAAGTAACTTTTACATTAAACGTAACGTATTGTGATGGCGTTATTGCCTTTCTGGAACGTTAAAGATACTGAGGAAGATAAATAATGTTTATCGATCAATATGCCGATTTTTGTACCCCCAGAGAGAAAAATGCATTCCACCATACAGCCTTGCGTAAATTGTGTCAAACTGATTGTGCTTGTAACTAAACATGCATACATGAAGCGTTGCTAAACTCTTTCGCTCTGCCTCTTTAGTATACGTACGTTTGTTACATGTTATTCTGTTGGAAACTTGAAATTATTGGTTTATATGGTTCCAAAAGGAAATAAAGGAAGGTATACCATAATTTTCTGATCAGTGGTGAGCGACATTGTTTATGCTAGCGCTGGGCAACCAGTGCCCGTCAGTCAGATGATAATAATGATAGCTTTCTTATAAGAATGTTATAAATGAGGCCAGCTGTTATACTGGTCGCACAGTTTCAATGAATACACTTCATTGTCAAGAACGCAGTTTCTGGCTGCGTTGCACATAACGTTACTTTACTTCAATGTAGACTGATTTACAACGTTTGCAAGCGGACTTGCTGGAGCTCGACGCAATTTATGTTAGCCAAATTTACAGCTAAGTACTTTTACATAATCCATACTCCGTTACCGAGTTGGACCGGTTGAAATCTAACATACCCCGCAGACTTCTGAATGTGTAAAATAGCTGCTACTAACATCGACCTGGCTTTGTTTTGTTAACGAACTCCTGCAAGTTAACATAAAAATTCCTGTTAAAATTATGTGTCCTACTTACGTTTCAGACTGTAAATTGCTGAGTTAATGTTATCTTTTGCTTGGTTATATTAAAATTTGATCATTATATTATATAATGTTTGGACCACAGATGAAGCAGTCGCGGTCGAAGTTTGGCAATGTGTCAACTGCGTAGTACAACTACCTAAGTTACCCAATATGCTTGCTAAATGTAGTCCGTCAAATGTAGCTACTGTACCGAATTCTAGTAGTAAGTTCTCAAACGAATGGCAATAGGCTGGCTGGCAAACTGCTTAAGGTTTGAGTGATAACGAGTTATTTTTAGGTTAGTTATTACTTTGATACAGCTCTTTTGAGTTGATACAGCAACACCGGCTGACTGGCACACCGTACGATTATTAGATTATCTTAACCTGGGCCTTAGGATTACGCTTACTTGCCGTTATATTAATGTAGTCGGCTGGCTGCCAGACTACTTAAAAAATCCTCAGGCCCCGGCTGGCTGGCCAACAGGTTGGTTATTAGGAGAACGGTTTCGCTACACGGTTATTCGAAACAATACCCTTACTCGCCCCTGTCTGCTCAAGAATAGCACTTTCTGCTGAGCTGCCACCAGCTGGCTGACAGCCCAACAAGTCGCACTACTAAAATTTTGTCCCGCCTGTCACTACTCGCCCTGGTAATACTCACTCGACGCCTTGGGCCAATAGTGTGAATTATTATTGAACAGATACGTTATCACTCCTACTACAATTATATGCAACTATATTATCAACGGCTTAGTTCTTAAAGTATGACAATTGCGATTTTTATTGGGAATTTATTATTACTAATATTAAGTAGTAATCACTTTATGAAAAGACTTAATTGTATTTAGTTCCTTAGCAGGTTCCTGGTACTGTCTTATCACAGAACAATAATCGGCCCGATTGCAAATTAAAAGCGCAGAACAAAAACACACGCGCACTTCTTTTGCGCTAATAGCATTCGTATTAAGTAACAAGCCATCAAGCATTGGTAACGGTTAAAGCAACTCAAGGATTAAAATAACATTTGTAACGCCGACCGAAATACCACGAACACGCTGATGTAATATCAAAATGACTACCACACAGTGGTAGTCATTTTGATATTACATACCACGAACACGCTGATGTAATATCAAAATGACTACCACAGTGGTAGCTATGTAACCCGAATGTGTCAGTTAAAATAATACACAACTAAAGCGTGATTATTTACGCTGGAGACTAAATCGACTAGAAACGAAAACCCGGACCAACACAACTAACTGACAGTAGAAAATTAAGCTAACAATATGTTAGCTAATATAATAAACAAGTGCAAAATATATAAATCAGGTGAAAACAAAATCACAAAATAACCAA
This sequence comes from Trileptium ribeirensis, assembly GCA_030248225.1. Taxonomy (NCBI): domain Eukaryota; kingdom Metazoa; phylum Nematoda; class Enoplea; order Enoplida; family Thoracostomopsidae; genus Trileptium; species Trileptium ribeirensis. The sequence continues at coordinate 12,307 of JASANE010013269.1, forward strand.
AACTTTGGATTTAGGAGTTTTGTGGGATAGGATTGTATAATGATAAAAATGGTGAAAACCCCGATTTTTTATTTTGGGTGGGCTTTTGGGTAATTTTAGTGGTTGGGAAGCTTTGGGCCCGGGAATACCTTGCGTTTGGGGCGAAACGCTTAGTGGTTTATTCGAATCGGCTGGTGCTTGGACAACTCTTAGCTTGGCTATCCTTTTTCCATCAGTTGCGCGAGTTGTTACTAGCTCATTGCTAAGGAGCTGTGCAACTAGTTTCCTTATAGTATTTTTCAGTGCCTAGCGGTGTTACATTAGATAAGCAGCAAACTGTTCATCATTAGGCCAGTAGATGTGGGGTATGAAGGGCACAAGCTGATTATGGGTTTGGTAAAAAACGCAGTAAAATCCAACCTTCCCGTACCACGTCCATGTTATGTAGTATGATATTTTTCATTTTGGTCAAGCGATAGGAGCTTGGAGACGAAAGGATGTCAGACATCCAACTGAAAAGTTGAACTGTGTTTGGATTCAACTTCAAGGCCTCTTGCGTTTGGATGCGCAAAGAGACGTTCTATAAAATGAGCTGTCCGCGCGTGACGTCAGAGCAGCTATAAAAGTGCACTATCCATCTTGTTATATTTTTTATGTTCAGGAAAAGGGGTTGGTATGGGGATTTTTCCTTATGTCGGCTATCGGAATTAAAAAGGGAACGGGATTCGTCACCGAAGGATTGTGTAGTTCGAGGTGTGGCCAGTAGTATGCCGGTGGGATACTTGGTACGGCGCGCGTCCTTCTTTCGTGAGCGACTCTAGTGCCTTATATTTTGCGATGCGGCGTGACATTTGCTCGGCTCTATTGCTCGAGTTCCAGATATTCGGCCAACAGACACGGATATAGCATGTTTACAAAATGATAAAATGTTAGGCATCGGTATAGCATAGATCACTCGTGGCACTAATTTGCTAATCGTATTACACTCTCGTACTATCCTCGACGCACGATTTGAAAATTTTCGGTACAGTTCTTTTGTATCGTATTTTAGCTCAGCAAACTTCACGCTACTTTTTCAATACCGTTACTTAAGCGCTCGTTACCAAAACGATGGTACTTCCTTTAGTACCAGATTATTTTCATCTCTCGCCTATACACTACCAGTTCTCTTGAACAGTCTGACTCTATTTTTGCACAGGCTGACGTTACACTTTCGTCGTGCACTTTAGCCGCTACTTTTCGGTACTCTCGACGATCCCTATTTAGTACTTTAATTCTTAGGTTAAGTTAGAGCTACCGAGTGTTTGACTTATTCTTTAACCCTAAGTTATCAACGCTATTGTTTTTGGGCTACACTTCAGCGATAGTGATTAGGGTTTACTTTTATCTGTTACGTTGCTAACGTTATGGTTTTAACACAGCACACTTCCGGACGGCGAGTGCACATTTCGATTATATAATTACCTCAACCCAGGCCTTAGATTTACGCTAGTAGTGCCAGTTATTTTACACAGGCCGACACCGGACGGCTGCCAGACCACGTTATTAAAACTGTACAGAAGCGGTGGACTTCTATGCAGTTGAAGTTTGCTCAGCGTATGCCCCCGGACGGATGACGATACTGGTATTTAGGTGAGGTGCTCAAGTTTTTGGTCGTGCGAACCAGTCCCCTTACTCGTCCGGTCTTCTCAAGAATAATGCTTCCACACCAACGACACCGGACAGCTGCCAGACGACGTAGTCACACTACTAGTAATTTCGAGTCCGCCTCCCGGGGCCGAAATTTTTAAGATATTACTAAACCTAATACGTTGCTATTAACTCACAGGATTGGCCCAACCCCGCCAAGAGAGAAATTCAGCCAAGAGCCGCGGGCTTCCACGGCTTGTCCAATCTGTTGAATTCGTTCTGGAAAATTAATTCAAACGGCAGAGAGAGTGTTAGAGACATGGTAATGCCCCCAAGCCATGGAGCCGACGCTTGAAAGCCGAAAACGACGGAGCGGTGACCACCTCTCCAGGGCGGTTGTTCCAGGGAGTAACCACGAGATAGTCAAATGAAAACCGACGAAGATCAAGATGCGGGACCTTTGGCTTTTTCAACTTGAGACAATGGCCTCGTGTGAAAGAGTTGTCACAGCTGAACAGAGTTTCCATGGGAAAGTCTGCTATGTCGTGGTTGATCTTATAGGCCATCAGGAGATCTGCTCGTTGACATCTGGTTTCCAGCGTTTGGAGGCCTAGATGTAACAGTCGTTGCTCGTAGCTCATGTTACGCAATCCTGGCATCATTTTAGTATAGCGTCGTTGAATCTTCTCAACGCTTCCAATGTCTCTTTGCAGGAATGGTCGCCATGCTGTGGAGCAGTACTCGAGCTTAGATTTAATCAGGGCGAAATAGAGCATGAGAAATCCTTCATGACTTAAGTACTTGAAGCTACGACGAAACATGTTAAGCACTGATGAGGCTGGCGCCTTTTTCACACTCCAAAACTTCTCAATTTCTACTAAAACACTGGGGCTGGCCGCTACTCCCACCTTGGTGCTCCCTGTCGTCCTCGGCATGGTATATGAGCGTAGTATTCACGAAATGTGACCTGTTACATTAACCTAACTACTAGCTATGTATTTTTCTTAATGTAAATAAAATATTTCAAATCCATATAATTTCTCAAAATTCCCCATATCCCTATATATGTGTGCGTGCTAATTAAGTTCAAAGTAATCAATATTATAGTTTTTAAGGCAGCGTAGTAATTCATTATTTTATTATGTATAAGTATGACACAAAGACCTGAATTATAACAAAATAACGATATTTAACAACAAGGCCTTCAGCGAAAAGCATAACATAACAACACATCGAAAATACACAAAATATATTGCACACAAAGAGTTCAGCCTACAATAAAAGGATCAAGTCACATAGATCGATGTAATTCCTAAGTTAGCTATCTAGAAGAATAAGTAGACAGTACTTGGCTAGTGTAGGAGTTATGCAAATCAGAACGAAGTAGACAAGACGATATACCGTCCCCTACACTACCCCCGCTTTTAAGAGCGGAGCTATCTGCCAATAGGTCAGAAAAATTATTTTTCATGTTAAACTGAACTCGCTTATTTTTACAGCTGCGTAACTCAAAATTATCGATAACCCGTTCGGCTGTTTGAGTTTCATCTTCGAAAGCCGTTTCCGCTAAACGAAAAGCTGCCCGCTGTCCTACATTATTACTTCTTGTACACAATGTGAATTGAGTAATATTCGATGTAGGAACAAACGCAAATTTTTTTGTATGAAAAAACTGAACAGCTTTATCGCCAACACGTTTTTGCAGTTTTGCAATGGTGTCCCTTCGGACTGAACTATACGTGCAGGCCACGGTGGGTAATTACCATATTTTGCAATTACTATGTGCCCTACTGTCAGCGTGGTTGAATCAAATTCGAAGTTGACAAGACGATATACCGTCCCCTACATATATCCCAAAACCCAAATCTTATATATACTTAAAAACTACTTAAAACATATCTTTTTCTTTTAAATACCCTATTTCCTAACCCATATCCCATATTCAACCACCCTCTTTCACTACAACCAAAATGAAACAAAATTCCATTTTTACCCATTTCAAACTTTTTCAATCAAAATTCAAATTACTCTCTCTCTCACCCAAAACTAAACCAATTCCCCTAAAATTTTCATATCTTTTCCTCGCAACTATACGTATCTACATATCCACACCCCTTCCTTTTCCTATTTCCTAAAAATTTACCTTTTCATAAAATCCCAATTTTCCCCATTTTTCAAACAACTCCTGTTTTCTCAAATCTTAACTCCCAACCCTCAAATTCTCAATTTCAATTCCTCTACCTACCCCTTCATCATATTAAAATTTCACCACCCATCTCCCCCTACTTATTTCAAACCACCCCTCCCCTTTTTACCCCTTTCTCTAAAATTTCTCCTTTTCACAAATTTCATTTATTTTCCTTAAATGTATAATATATATTAAATATATAATATATTTCGTCGTTGTGATGCGTAGTACAGTACGAGGTACTATTTGGTTGCGCCTGTGCGGCGTTGCGTATATTCAAATGTATTTATTTGTAATATATATTGAATTTGAAGTGATAATGATTATTATGTTGATAATGATGTTGTTGAGTGCTTAGTTAATGACCTAGCTAATATTTGGACGTGTCATGATTTTGCTTATCGACGTGTTTGTGGAGTTAACGTGCTGACATTTAGTGTATCGAATAGATGATTTTAGATAAACACGGTTATTATGATGTTTTGAATTAATTCCTAGTAGGTAACATAGCTAGGGAATGATGATATAATTTTTAACGTTACGTGTCATTTTTAGAAGTTTAGTGGTTGTGTTGAGTTCGCGAGTTGTGTCGGAATACCGACGAGTCTGCTGGTGATGGTTATTTCATATTATATTTTGTTCGATTGCATCCAGTGAGCTTGCTAGTCTTATCAGCGTGCTACCACGATTTTGCAACGATTGACGCGTGATTAGGAATTCTTGTTGGTTATGTACGGAAATTGGTTGTTCTTTTATTATGATTACCGTTTTCTGGTACAGACTGTGGCCGAAAGGACCGTAACCAAAATGTAACGTAATACGGATAATTTATATTTTCCATTTGCTATTGTGTATCGCTGGATGTCCCGATGGGTACTAGGCGGATTCGTGCCGGAAATATTTGAGTAACTGGTGCGTAGTCTAAACGTGGAGAATCGTTATGGCTTTGAACAATTAATTGCTCGTGCTGGTTGTCATTTATATGCGTATCAATTGCGGGTCGTATCAAGTGATACTTTTATCTAAAGCTCGCGGAGCGCCATGATTGTTAGTCGGGAGATGAGCTCTAAGTCTAAGTCTAACCTGTTAAATTAATATTCAAGTTCGACTCAAGTTTCCGTAAACAGTTAACGAGTAAACGTCTGCGGTTTGACAGTCTGAGTACATCGCAGAAGAATCGGTACTTCGTTATTTTTGGGTAAATAAGTACTTACGACCCTTTCCGCTACTCGCTGTCGTCCTCGTCATGGGCGTAGCATTCACGAAATGTTACCTGTTACATTAAGCTAACACTAGCTATGTATTTTTCTTAATATAAATAAAATATTTCAAATCCATATAATTTCTCAAAATTCCCCATATCCCTATATTTCCCAAAACCCAAATCTTATATATACTTAAAAACTACTTAAAACTTATCTTTTTCTTTTAAATACCCTATTTCCTAACCCATATCCCATATTCAACCACTCTCTTTCTCTACAACCAAAATGAAACAAAATTCTATTTTTACCCAAATTCCAACTTTTTCAATCAAAATTCAAATTACCCTCTCTCACCCAAAACTAAACCAATTCCCCTAAAATTTTCATATCTTTTCCAGTCAACTATACCTATCTACATATCCAAACCCCTCCCATCTCCTTTTCCTATTTCCTAAAATTTTATCTTTTCATAAAATCCCAATTTTCCCCATTTTTCAAACAACTCCTATTTTCTCAAATCTTAACTCCCAACCCTCAAATTCTCAATTTCAATTCCTCTACCTACCTACCCCCTTCATCATATTAAAATTTCACCACCCATCTCCCCCTACTTATTTCAAACCACCCCTCTCCTTTTTACCCCTTTCTCTAAAATTTCTCCTTTTCACAAATTTCACTTATTTTACTTAAATTTATAAATTTATTAAATATATATTTCGTCCTTGTGATGCGTAGTACAGTACGAGGTACTATTTGGTTGCCTCTGTACGGCGTTGCGATTATTCAAATGTATTTACTTGTAATATATATTGAATTTGAAGTATGATTATTATGTTGATAATGATGATATTGAGTGCTTAGTTAATGACCTAGCTAATATTTGGACGCGTCATTATGATTTTGCTTATCGACGTATTTGTGGAGTTAACGTGCTGACATTTAGGGTATCGAATAGTTGATTTTACATACACACGGTTATTATGATGTATTGAATTAATTCGTAGTAGGTGACTTAGCTAGGGAGGGATGATATAATGTTCAACGTTACGTGTCATTTTTAGAAGTTCAGTGGTTGTCTTTAGTTAGCGAGTTTTGTCGGAATACCGACGAGTCTGTTGGTGATCGTTATTTCATATTATATTTTGTTCGATTGCATCCAGTGAGCTAGCTAGTCTTATCAGCGTACTACCACGATTTCGCAACGGTTGACGCGTGATTAGGAATTCTTGTTGGTTATGTACGGAAATTGGTTGTTCTTTTATTATGATTACCGTTTTCTGGTACAGACTGTGGCCGAAAGGACCGTAACCAAAACGTAGCGTAATACGGATAATTTATATTTTCCATTTGCTATTGTGTATCGCTGGATGTCCCGATGGGTACTTGGCGGATTTGTGCCGGAAATATTTGAGTAACTGGTGCGTAGTCTAAACGTGGAGAATCGTTATGGCTTTGAACAATTAATTGCTCGTACTGGTTGTCATTTATATGCGTATGAATTGCGGGTCGTACCAAGTGATACTTTTATCTAAAGCTCGCGGAGTGCCATGATTGTTAGTCGAGAGACGAGCTCTAAGTCTAAGTCTAGCCTGTTAAATTAATGTTCAAGTTCGACTTAAGATTCATGTAAACCGTTAACGAGTAAACGTCTGCGGTTTAACAGTCTGACTACATCGCAGAAGAATCGGTACTTCGTTATTTTTTGGGTAAATAAATACTTACGACCCTTTTGGCTGTTGTTGACCTGGATCAAGAAAAGCGTAATAGAGTTGTGTTGCTAGCTGCCGAGCTGCTGTTGCCGTTGGGTTGTGCTTTAAACAGGAAAGCTGAGGAATTTATTTATCACCACTTTTCTGGTACGCCAGACCACGGACTCGCGCACCCCAGCTACTAGTACGTTATTTATTGGTGGCCTAACTGTATCTTTCGTGTGTTATAGTGGCGCCTGGGAGTCGGAGCGCCGCGTAAGCACGAGTCTACACGCCGTCGAAGAAGATTAAGCTCCGACATGGTGGCCATGACGAGGCCAATCCTGATCCTGTGAAGTTCCTGTTGGTACGTTTGCCGGATTGGTTCGTGGTTAGTGGTGGTATTTAGTGACATTTTCTTAGCGTTATTTTTGCGCGTTACAGCACGAATTGGTGAGTGTCGTAGCTGTAAACGGTGTTTTGTTTATTTTACGATATGGATGACACAGCTGCGTATCTGCCTCACGACGATACGACCCAGTGGTCTATAGGGGTAGATAGCGCCAGTACGCCGTTGCCTACCGCTACTGATGATCCGACCACGTCCAGGAGTGATGCCACGTTGACCCCGTTGGAAGCGACTTTACGTCGAGTGGAGGTAAGCTTAGTTTATACTGGTCGTAAATAGGATGAAGTGTTGCGTGACTCAAACCGTAAATATGACGAAATAACTGAATTAGTCCGTGAAACTGTGCGTGACTCTAGTCGTAGGTATGATGAAATGATGTTGGGTACGATGGAACGCGAGCGTAAATTTCAAAGTTTCGTGGTACGACAAAATAATGGCCTACATGAGCAGATGAATGAGATGCGAGGTAATTTGTACCAATTGCGAGACCTGATAGGACTGGACCCCGTGTTGACCCCGACTCCTGACGTCGGAATAAAAGAGTCGGTTTACATGGACGCTACCGTTGTGGAGGCAGAGACTAGGCCAAAAGTACGTTTAGATCTGGAACCTATGTTCCCGGTAACAGATTTAGCTGAGGCTGCGCATACTCGGGTATCGGTACCCTTGCCGACTGAACCGGTTTCGTTTTGTGACGTTACGTCCGTACCTGCTATGCATGAGAGTTCGACGACCCCTGTTGCATCTCCATGTGCACGTGTGTCAGCTCCAGCTTCAGTGACTGTAGTCTCGGCCGGTATCAAGACTGCACCAACTAGTACTGCTTCTGCTGCGTGTACACACTGTTCGTGTACGCATGCTGTGGCGTCTGCCCCTGTGTCAGTGCCCGTGACGGTGGCTGCTCCTGCCATGCCGCCTATTGTAGTCAACGTCCCCCCCCCCGAAAGAACCTGTTAATATTGAAAGATATGATGGCACAACAGACTTTGCTACATATTTTCGTCGGTTAGAAACCGAGTTCGAATTAGCAGGTGTGGAAAGGTCCAGTGATAAATTTCGTACACTGCGTAAGAAGTTAACGGATGCTGCCCGAAGTTTTATTGAGTTACTAATGACTGGTCCCGACGCACCGGAGACATATGAAGACCTAGTGTACGAGTTGCACGAACGATTCGCAGAAAGCCGAGAATTCGTAGACGAAGTTCAGAGGTTCCAACAAATGAGTCAAAAAGGGTCAGTAGCAGATTTTGCTGATGTGTTGGAGTTCCAGTGGCGTAAACGAATCGTTCCGTTGGAGCTTGGTGATAAGCACGCCGCCAATTTATTGCGCAATACGTTTTGCGAGGTATGCGACGTGTTTACGTTCGCGCCTGATACATGGCGATCAATGGTCTTTCCATGAGCTGAAACGTCGAGCGGTCCACATTGAGCGCACCGAAAAATTATTATCGGGACCCGAGGACGATGGAACTTTGCCACGATCCACAAATAGATCGGTTCCTCAACGGTCTTGGAGATCGAGCCAAAACGCTAGTGCTGCGTGAGTGGAACAACGATACAGAAGCGATGGTCGGCTGGCTCCAAAGCGCATGAGTAGCGGAAACCAAAGCAATGACGTGAGAAATACCCGCGTTGTGGAACGAACTTCTGCGTCCTCAATTGTGTGTTATGACTGTGGTGCCACAGAACATGTTCGTTCGCGATGTCCATATCGTGACGCACGCCTTCGTCAACAGGAACGTGGTGGGGCGAGAGAAGTTGCTTCGCGCTCGTCGCCGACTCAACGTTCTCCGAATGGCACCGAATCCAGAGAGTCGTGGAAGTGTTTTCTGTGTGGTCACCCGGGTCATTTTGCTCGGGATTGTCGTCAGCGATCCGTAAACGTGGAGAGACAATTAACTGGTGATAAGCGACGTCGCCCAGAATCCAAAGCAGTGCAGTCAGTAGCTATGGAGACCCTAGTTCTTCAGGTAAGCGATGCGCAACGTTGCATGGATGGGCGAATAAACGACATTATTTGTCATTTGAAGTCGAACGGAGAGGCGAATGGTTCTGAGTTATCGAGTCCGCCGTCGCGAATCATGTCGCCCAAGAACCCATGTCGTCAGGTAATCATGGAAAAAGTGCCTGAGTTAATTTATGAAGAAACCCCGAAATGCTACGCAAGTCTCGGTAGCTCAG
>JASANE010013270.1:0-14587 GCA_030248225.1 Trileptium ribeirensis
TGGAAATTTCCATGGAAATGGCAATGGAAATGAATGGATATTGTTTCAGATCGACCGAAATTTCCATTTCCATGTGGAAATTTTCTGACATTTCTCGCTTGTTAAAAACTTGGCATGCGTTGGTGCGCAGTGAGCCAAATCTCACTACCTAATGAACAATTAGACATCCCCACGCCTTAGGGGCCACAACCGATGAAATAAGCTGAAAAGAATTGACGATGTATGGAGCACGAAGATGATGTAAATAAGGGTAGCACAAATTGTCATTGTGGTCCACGGTGAGTCTCTGCTCGTATTCTGGGTATCCCCATCACCGTAGGGGCCGCGCCCGATAGCCGTTGACAAGCAGCCACGGGCTTCGAGATCTGCTGCTAGATACAAACTTGTGTCTAGTTTCCAGCAAGAAATCGGAGCTTCAGATTCGAACAGCATCTCTGATTTCCAGTCTCGAAGATACCAACCCGTCTCTTCGGATGCTAGGTACAAAAGTACAAACCGTTCCCTAGATTTAAACTATGTTGCCATGATACTAACCGGTCTCATGCCGGTATTTGTTAGTTACCTAATACTTACATTAAAAATCGAGCAATCCATCGATCTCAGCTGAAAATTCGTTGATATTATTAGCGATGGAACCCGCCGCTTTCTTGGAAATATGATAACCATCTTTGGCGAAACATAGTCTTATCTGGAACGTCTTTACTGAAGTACAGCCAGGTGGTATCAAGAAATACAAAGTTATCGATACAGTCATTGAGTTGTTCAAATAAACTGTTGATTTTGTAGGCCGCCTGACCCTCGCATCTTGATACAGTAATGGGACATTGGGCTGTATTTTTCGTTTTCTCCATCGAGGGAATAGGAACTTTGGAGGAAACGGAATTGAAATTTGAACAAAAATTGTTCGTGAATGAGTGTTGCATATATTCTCGATAGCGCGACGCAAAAGTTTACGTGTTGTTGGCAAGTTTCTGGGAACTTTTTGACGGCGACATTTTAGATACAAACTTGTCTCTAACAAATGCCGCCATGAGACCGATTAGTATCATGGCAGCAAAGATTGTTTAAATATAGGGAACGGTTTGTACCTAGCTTCCAAAGAGACGGGCTGGTATCTTCGAGACTGGAAATCGGAGATGCTGTTTATATCTGAAACTTCGACTTCTTGCTGGAAGCTAGAGACAAGTTTACATCTAGCTGCAGGCCGCCATGAGACCAGTTAGTATCATGGCAGCAGAGATTGTTTAAATCTAGGGAACGGTTTGTACCTAGCATCCCAAGAGACCGACTGGTATCTTCGAGACTGGAAATCAGAGATGCTGTTCGAATCTGAAACTCCGATTTCTTGCTGGAAACTAGAGACAAGTTTGTATCTAGCAGCAGATATCGGAGCCCGTGGCTGCTTGTCATCGGCTATCGGGCGCGGCCCTTACGGCGATGAGGATACCCAGAATACGTTCGGGTAGTGAGCAGAGACTCACCGTGGACCACAGTGACAAAATGTGCTACTTTTATGTACATCATCTTCGTGCTCCATACATCGTCAATACTTTTCAACTTATTTCATAACTGAAATCTAGAATCTGATGTCGTGGATCGGCCAAAGTAACCCTGAGAGGAGTAAATAAAATGCAGGCTATGCCGTTCTCGATATACTAAGTCTAAGCCTTAGTCTTAGCCTAAGCTAAGGTCCTTATATGACACATACACTAAGCCTAAGTCGGATGGCTGCCGCCCCCCGAACCCCCCGCTCTAAGCTGTTCTTTTTTCTAAAGTTATAACGTAACGCCCCTCAGGGTTACTTGGGGGGAAATTTTCATGGAAATTTCCACGATATTATCGTGGAAATGGAATGGAAATGGAAATCCAAATTCCATTTCCATGACATCCCTGCCAATACCACTATTTAGTAAGAACTCTACTTATGAAGACAATATAATGAAAATAGCTCTGCGCTATGACTAGATGTGTCGCTTTGTATTATACTATGTAGTTATTACCTAAATCTTCATATGATTAACCAACCGGTTTTTAATGCGGTCTCACTATTTACTTTCATGGCAACCACGTAAACATTAGTAAAAGATCTTGAAAAGGGCTAAAGAATAGGTAGCGATAAGTAGAAAGCTTAACTCCGATAAGAATATTTATTAGCCCAGGTCGCTTTAAGGGTAGCGCGTTATATAGTTAGGAAAAAGGGACTTTTCCTTTAGCCCCTCCCCAGACCGAACTTAATCAATTTTGAACATACAACGATAATTTTGGTACCATTCGACTATAAACGCAGTTCAACGAACCGCTTTAAAAAACGTCCATTTCAGCCACCTTTGTGATAAATTTTTTGGATTATTTTAGATTAACCCCTTCCTACCCAAAACTTTCGAAAAAATTTCTTCTCGATAAATGTGTAGCATTATATATCAATCGTACGGAATTGACGAGCCGAGTCCAATGCTGGTCAAGTCACGCAATCGGTGCATGGGTTAAGGAGTTACTGTTTTATGTAATCGTAAGCCTAAGACAAAACCTAAGTCAGCCTAAATCTACATCGTTACCCCATAACCGATTACGCTGAATGCATCACCTTTCGGCTCAGTTCGTCAATGTAGTTAGAAGGATATGTAAAATTATACATTTATGGGAAAATATTTTCGAAAATTTTGGATATAAAAGGAGAATGGTGACTATGAAGAACCCAAAAAATCGAAAAAAAAATTACCATAAAAGTGGCTGAAATGGATACTTTGAGTCAGCTCGTCGAGCTGAGGCGAATGGTACCAAAATATCCACAGATTCGCCAATGTCGGCGTGGGCATAAACGAAAAGATAAACAGTTAAGTGCAGTGCGAGGGGTTGGGAAGGCGGTAGCATCATCTGGCTCCAGGGTTAGGATCAGCCTAACTGTAACATAAGATTTTGAGGCTCCAATCGTTGTTGCGCCACTGCTTGAAATACATTGGGTTGTTTAAGCTTGTCGTGCCTATTTGGCGGCTTTGCCTTAAAAGTCGCTTTTCTTCACCGGTTTCTCCCATATCTTCTGTATCGTCTGTCCATCTACACAATTATCATTGTTATGACTACGGCTCTTGTTTATATAGACGTTTGTTTATCTTTACATTTGTAATATAATATTTATTGTGTTTATCTGGTTACATAATCTTATTTATAAAGCAACATTTCACGGTTTCGTAACTGTAGTCATATCGATAAACATAGATACACAGATCTGGGTTCAATAACGACTATGGTGAGAATATATTGTTCCACTTTAATTGGATTTGTATGATGTATTCTGTTCGACACAGCTTATCGATAATGAAAGCCGTTTATTTTCTGATAAAAACTTTATGTTGTCACACAGTCAGCAACAATGCTTATTGACCAGGGGAGCAATCAAGGGCTATAGAGTGTGGGGCAAGAGGACCAAACAAAATTATCAATTGACCAGCAGCAAGCCGCTGAAAGTGGGGGAGGTCACGTGCGCACATAATAGAAATGTGCGAAAAACATGATAGCGGCTTGACAAACCGAACGTTCAAACAGAACATGTTGAGGGACTGCCATAGTCCCAAAACCTTTCGCAGACCACAACGCGTGGCTTCATCCGCGGAACCGATGAGTCCCAACTCGAACGCTGTCTTGATCATTTCAACAGTTGCTGAATTGTCAAGACCCACAGAAGCTTCTGTAGAGTCCAAAATGCAATTCAAATGGTTCTATAGCACCGATCACGATCGTCTACCCGAAGTGGACGAGGCGCTAGCTGCCATCAGAAGCCTCCGCAACGGATGCACAGTGGGTGAAGACCGAATCCCGGCTGAAGTATACAAGCTGGTGAATAAACACATAATTGGCTCTTCACCGTTCATTTGCAAGATCTGGTCTAGCGAGACGGTACCACCCACCTGGCGATATTGATTCTGTGTCATAAGAGGACGATAAATCTATGTGTGCAAATTATAGAGGTATCTCACTACTCGACACTGTCTTCAAGATTTTAGAACCAGTAATTTCTATCGTTTCAAAAAAATTTCGTGAAGAAACCACACGGGAAGAACAATGTGGGTTTCGTGTAGGCCTTCCGACAGTGGGGCAAACATTGAACATGCGACTCCCAATACAACACCATCACGAGTTTCGAAAACCAACTGCGATAACCTTTATTTATTTCAAAGCCGCGTTCGATTCTGTTTACCGTCCATCATTATATAGGATCATGGAAGCTGACCGACTCTCGACGAATATCATTCCACTGATCAAATGTATGTTCGACCACAGCTTTCTGTACTGTCCGTGTTTACAGTCAGACGTCTGAGCCGTGTGAAGTATAAACAGGCGTACGGCAGGGTTCAACTCTTTCTCCCATTCTGTTCAACTATGCCGTAGATTCGCGAAGATGGAGTAACGATCAATAGTGCCTCGGCACACTTCACCGACGTCAGCTATGCCAACGATTGGGTGTAGTAGCTGAAAGGTCGGCTCAAATTGAGCATCTGCTACAGCGCATCTGCTAGACAAGCAAGCACACTAGCTGGACTAATCATAAACTTAGTGTAGAACAAGATTCTATTCTGCTGCATCTCGGATAGTATCAACATCACGCTGCTCCCAAGCACCATAGAGTAAGTAGACCAAATCTCGGGTCGGCAGATATCTCGGCTATCATTTCGATAGAACAACCGGCTCTGCAGGCATTGAGATACCTCACCGAATAGCCAAGGTATCCGTGCAGCTTTTTGCGACTACAGTATGTCTGGGCAACACACAATATCTCGATAGACACGAAGATGACATTGTACAACACTGCAGTATATATGTCCAGTTCTCCTGTAGGATAGTGAAACATGGTCTTAGAAACAAACATAGAATCCATCAACTGAAGGTGTTTGAGAACTTTTGCCATGGGCGGATCATGGGAGTCTCACTAAGAGATCATATCGCCAACGATGAGCTCAGAAAACGTTCCAACCATACTGAGCCTCTTACGGTTGTCCTCAAGCTCAACCTCCTGCGGCTAGCCGAGTACTGCGGATGAAAGACCATCGATAGTCTCAGTGTCTTCATATGGCTGATAGTACCAAGGGATGGTCAAATCCGAGAGGCCGAGCAGTCACGACATGGAAGCAACAGATCACCAAAGATCCTGCTCATTATTTCCCCCAGGCCTCTTACCGCTCCTGGTGCAATCATCCCTGAAAAAATACTGTCTGCGGCTGCAACGAATAGAGAAGCTTGGCGAGTGATGATTGACCTGGAGGAACCCTGCAACCGGAGGGTCACGTGAATATCAGGTGAAAGCATAATTGATTTCACATGCGAATTTATTTTGATACGCTATGTGAAATAAAATTCGAACTCGGCTCGCGCAATAATTGTATAGTTTCTTGGGAACTGAATTTGTGCTGACTTCGCATAAATCAATACATATCTAGCTGTTTCAAGTTTGATGAAGTTAATTTAACCCTTTCTCGTCCTGTATTACTAATTGGGATTAGCACATGCAATGCGTTGTGCTAAGTTTGTCGCATAACATACGTATACAAAGCACACTGTTACTCGTTCAATTATGCGAGCATCCTTAAGCAACCGAGCATCGGCTCCCCGATGCTTCAGTGGCTTGCGTACGCTGTCCTCATCAAACAATCGGTGTTCGATGCGTGGCACTGGCTTGGGTTTGTCATACACTATAGATTACACAAACGACCTACGGCGCGTTAAAAGTTTAAACAAAAATTGGCCAGTCGCTTCACCAATCTTTTCATGCCAACCCCGAAGAATATGCTTGAACGAAGTAATGTATTGCTCCGTTTCTTCAAGTGCAGAGAATTTTTGATTTGAGGATAATAGAATTCCGAGGTCATTGGTACTACTAGAGGCGGGAACGGGACGATTTCCAATGCTGTACA
The DNA here is from genome assembly GCA_030248225.1 of Trileptium ribeirensis. NCBI lineage: Eukaryota > Metazoa > Nematoda > Enoplea > Enoplida > Thoracostomopsidae > Trileptium > Trileptium ribeirensis. The sequence goes on from JASANE010013270.1 coordinate 5,907, forward strand.
TGAGAAGGTCACTAGTTAAATTTTTTCCTGAATGGTAAAAAAATTCGCATTCATCCGGCGCAACGGACAACTGCCATTGCAGTGTCCACTGAAAAATATTCTCTAACTTTTGTCTGAGAGCAGCAGAAGCAATATTGCAATCCTCGACTTCTGTAAAAATTTTGGCGTCATCAGCAAAAAGAGCGATGTTGCCATCAGTGCAATCTGGTAGATTATTGATGAAGATCAAAAAGCAGTGGTCATAAGACAGACCCTTGTGGTACGCCACTAGTGACATTACCGTTACCAGAGCGTACCTTTTTGACTACGACGTATTTGGGTTCTGTTTGAGAGGAAACTCTTTATCCAATCTAACAACTTACCTCTTACTCCGTAGTTAGATAACTTATGAGTAGTTTCGCATGGCTAATCTGAATTGAAGGCTTTTGCAAAGTCAATATAGATTGAATGAATATACTTGTTATTATTACGAGACTTGAACCAGTAAGAGATGGAAAATATAAGATTTGTAGTTGTAGAGCGATGTGGTAGAAATCCGTGCTGGTGCGAACGTATAAGATTGTTATGAGTAAGAAAGGTTAGCAGGTGATTTTTAATCAACCTTTCCAAAACTTTGCATACGACAAATGTCAAGCTAATCGGCATGTAGTTCACTGGATTGGATGGATCTCCCCTCCCCTGATAATGAAAAACAAGAGCTTCTTGCCATTGACCTGGAAGCTTACCCTCGTTCAAAGATGCCTCGAATATGCATAGTAAGGGATGTACTATGGACGTGGCAGTCCGCTTTAGTACTATACTAGGAATGCCATCGGGTCCACAGGAAGGGTTTGTTAGGTAGAGACCGTAGGGCGCTAAGTACACTTTCTACGTTTAATTCCAAGCTAGGAAGGGGATTGCTGCACAAAAAGTGGTAGACACCCGTCATCCGACGTAAAAACGGAACAGAACTGTGACTATAAAGCGTTAGCTTTGCTGCTGTCGTCAAAAATAAGATGACTACCAACCTTAAGCACAGGAATCACATTCGAGGACGCAAACTTGCGATTAACATACTTGAAAAAAGTAGTTAAGCTACCTGATCTTAGTATACTCATATTTTTTCTTAGTTTCAGCTATAACGATGTTTTTGGCCTTTATTGCATTTAGCTTAAAGCAAGCGTAGTGCTCAATGTTTCTAGTTCGTTTATACTTTTGCCAAGCTTGATTTTTTAAATGATACGCTTTTCAACATCCAACACTTAGCTTGGGACGAGAGTTGCGGGCTTTTTTTGGGGGAGTGAAGCGCTCAATAGCATAAGCCATAATATGAGAAAAGACTTCCCAGATTCCACAAACATAGAAGGTGATCCGCGAAAATATTATCCCCAAGAGACAGTGGCGAAAAAAGTTCCATACTAGTGAAGTCAGAGCGTGCAAAGTCGTAGGTTGTGATATCCGAAGGGCGATGGTATTCGACATTTAGAGAGAAGCGTATTTTGTTATGATCACTGGTGGAAAAGGGTTCGGAGACAGATAGTTCTGTAATCACATTTAAATCAGAGGTAAAGTTAAATCTAGATAATTTTGAAGACGTGTAAGTTCGCCAAACGCATTGGTGTACACCAACAGAACAAAAACATTCAGCAAAGTTTTGTGTGGTAATGTCTATGCTGTTTTAAGAAATACAATGGAAGATTGAAATCTCCTAAGATGATCAGATTAGCAGACTTTTCGTGGTAAACAAGTTCTTGAATAAGCAACTCGTCCTCTCTCTTTAGAGAACTAAGAGGAGAACGATACACAAGAAAAAATTTTAAAACCATTTTTTGAATGGAAACTGAAAGACATAGTGTCTCTAGGCATTTATTAAACGATGATCTAGAATGGAAAACTGGTAGAGAGCCCGTTTTTGACAAGTATTAAACAGCCTCCGTGTATTCCACCAACCCTGTCTGATCGAAAAAACAGAATAGTTTTTCGCGCTTAGCAAACTATCCTGGATTTGGTCGCTAAACCACGTTTCTGTAACAAATACAGTACTCGGTGCCTTATTTAAAAAAAAGAAGTTTGAACTTGTCTAACTTATTCGCCCGTCATTGAGCATTAAAATAGAAACAGTGGGTTTTAAGAGTAAAAACAAAAATTACTTGGGGAACGAAAGGGCCACCCGTTAAGTTCTCTTTGAAGACACAAGTTCAATAGGAAAGATTTTGCCACGTGAAATCTTAACAGATTCGCCAGCATTTCTGCGACGCTTCAATTCCATTCCAAGCCTGTAGTCCATGTCTCGCTGCGTCCTCGTGAAGTCAGGTCGCACGAACATCTTGTTTTGACCAGTACCCTCGAGCTGAATTACGGAAGCCATTTAAAAATTTACGTCGTGAAATTTGACAAACTTAACTTTTACAATGCGCTTCCGGCCAGTTTTTTCTTCTCCCGAACGAAAGCTTTCGTCAACGTGGCATTGATCAATATCCAGCTTATCGCAAATCGATGATACGTACGTCGAACACTCTTCTTGTTCGGGCAAAAAAGTAACAACCACTAAGTTGGTCTTCTTCTCTGTGGGCTTCAATGCCGTCTGCTGCCGATTGACGAGCTGCTTCAGTGATTGCTAGCACGACCGCTTCTATTACTTTGGTTACACTCCTAGATATGACGTTTTCATCAATACTAATCTGAGGGGGAGAAATGGATGTTGTAGTAGCAGAGGAACTTAGTTGTTGCTCAATTGCTGCTATTCGGTCTTCTAAAAAGTTGATGTGAGATTTACACAAGTTACAGTAAATAGTTGTTAAACCTGACGGGAGTTTGGTAAGTTGTTTATAAGTTCAGTCGTCACAACCAAAGCACTTGTAATGAAAGTTCCCACTACATCGTTCACAAGTGTAGTCAAGTGAATTTTATTAAAACGTTACAAGACAGACGTGCACCTTTATTAGATGGCGCATCGGATGACCGTACCATAGCATTCAGTTATAAATATTGGTATTTCAATAATCAACAGCCTGAATGAATATATTCATTTCAGTTTTATGTTTCCTAAAATTCTGCCATATACCGATATACTTCAAACCCTAAATTCTTCACTTAATAATTACTCACAAACTTTTTTTCTTTTCAAATATCTCGTTTTCGAACCCCTATTCCATATTCACCCACACTCTGTCACTAAAACAAAAAATTAAAGGAAATTCCATTTTTCCTCAATTTCCTACTTTTTCAATCAAAATTCAAACTACCCCCTCTCCCCCAAAACCAAACCAATAACCTTAAAATTTTTATATCTTTTAGTCATAACACTATATATTCATATATTTAACCCACCCTTTTCCCCTCTTTTTATATCCTATAAATTTCACATTGCATTAAAATTCCCAATTTTCTTCATTTCTCTCGTGTTTCAAACAACTCCCATTTACCTTAAACTTGACTATCACTCCTCAAATTTATAATTCAAATTCCACAACCTACCCCTTTCAACATATTAACATTTCGAACTTAACCTCTTCCTGCTTTTTCTAAACTAAACCCCACTTCCCAACCTCATTTCTTCAAAATTCCTCATTTTTCAAATTTCAACAAATTCCCACGCAAAATTATACTTTATAGTAAATATATTTTATATACCTCGGTGTTATCGTATGCAGTACCTACCTACCTACACGGTACGGAGTACCGTTTTCGCCTATTAGCGTTGCCTCTTATTACTAAATATAAAACTCGTATTATTAATATGTTGAATTGGCGAATTATGATTATGACGTTGTTAGTGACGGAGAGATGAGCTAGCTAGCAGTTAGGACTTATCATTATGAGTTCACTTGTTGACATATAATTCACAAGTTACGTTTTGGATAGCGACTGGCTTTATTTGTTATCTTAAATATGATTATATGTTTGGATAGAGAATGATTAGAGTATTGCTTTAAGGAGTTCCTAACTAGTGGTTTTCAGCGTGTAAAGTTTATCCGTATTCTGAGGTGGGTTGGCTATTTTCCGGGGACTATTGTGTGCTATTCTAATGTGTGTAGAGTGTTTCGTTTCGTCTCAAAGTGCTGTCTCAAAGTAAGATCACGTTACGTTTAGCGAAAGTGCTGAACTTTAAATCGGTTTGAAACTCACCTTTGCAGTGTTCGTAATATTTGGACTAACTGGCTAAGCGGAAACTGTTTCCGCAAGATTTTCTTTTTGTCTGGTGAGTTTTCTCGATTTCGATTTGACTGCTAACATATGTGTTGCAATAAAACTACACACAAGTGGAATACGCCAAGTTATGTTTCCACCGGATATTTCACGGACATCATTCATATTTTTCAACTTCGTCTAGGGTCGGGTTAGCTAACTGTTGACTGCATTTTTCATATTGGTTACACATTGCTGAATTCAAATTCGAGGTGTTCTGGCGTTGTAACCATAGCTGGGCCACCGTGTGGTATAATGCAGATACTGGTTAGAACGAGTGCTACAAGTATTGCGTGGAGTAAGATCGTACCAACAAACCTACAGTAGCTGTGCGTAATGTAAAAGCAAGGCATCACGGCAGATCCATTATTGTTATTGCGTGAAAAATCGTCATTGTGATATAAAGCTATTGGGTTACATGAAACGGTGTTATGTGTTAAGGTTGCAAAGTGCCACGATGTGAGAACTGTAATGCAGTGTTGTCCCAGTATATATGTCGCATGGAAACGAATGTCATCGGTTGAATTGTTGCAAACTTTTAACGGATAAATAGTGTCGCTCTAACCGCATAAGTACCTCGCTGTGTCGGAGCTTAAACATTTCGTACGGCAGTGTAACTTCGTGCTCACGCGGTGCTCCGATCCCAGCACTCACTATAATACACAACGTTTACAATTGAGTCACAATCCTGACCATCAATAATACTCTTCTCTAGCTGGGGCACGAGTTCGTGGTCTAGAGTGCTAGTAAAGTGGTGATAGGTTTCGTAAGATTTCGTTTTCTTTGGAACCAATCTCCGTAGTTACAGCTATATGAATCAGGTTCTAGGTTCTATTACACTCTCGCCAATAGACGAAACGACAGCCAAGCTATCTCTTAACTGGTAGAACTTATACGCACAACTAAGGTTTTAGGGCACTCCATGACGTTAATATACATGACATGCATGGTATAACTCGCTGATGGTACACGTTCAACACCATCACCAGTAGATAGTAAATTATAGTAAGGAAAAGTTCCGTAACACTAATACGCGTTGATACTTTTTCAGGTTCTCTTCTCGATGCGCTAACGAGTACCAAAGAACGTTGCTAATAGGGACGAGTTGAACGCAGTACCTCAGGTAGCCGTCATAATGACGCGAAAACTCTATATGAAAATACTTTACGGTAACAGCTTGATGCACAATTGTAAACTAACGAGCGTTCCAGCTTAGTCTGCTTACAGGCATTGTTGCTCCACCGATTTCAGCTGTCGCTCGAAAATATCAGCAAACTTGACCTGATTCGCGATAGAATTCTACAGACAGCAAGTGAGCCTTGTCAGTACTCGCGCGTGCACACAGTTAGGCATAAAACCTGTTATCTACGTTGATTATTTCAGACTCAAGAAGACTAGCAGACATCTTTTGACAATTACATCCATATTAGATAACAAATCAAAAAGAATAGGGCAAGTAGTAATTAACCAATAAACCAGTCCAATAAAACGAAATCTTAGTGTATGCCTATGCCACCAACTTCGCCAAATAGTGTAATCAAACATGGCCAGACGTCCTTACGAAGAACTATAACAACAAAATCCTGTATTTATTCGAAAATCTCGTAATAACAGTGGGGAAGACCAAAAACAGAATTAGCTAGCTCTCCTTTTCGGTTACTATTTCTCTCTATATGCATTAGAACATTAATACCAAAAACCAAAACAATTAATATGAGTGCTCCAATTGATAACTCTACATCAATACACTAAACAAAAATATATCACGCCACGTCCAATATATTAGCTAAGTCGGCTGTCACCATCGCCAAAAACATCATTAATTCTAATCGATAACGAAACCAGAAGACAAGAATATCGTAAGTCACACGTCGACAATTGAATTCGTAATAACACGTTGAAGAAACTAGCTACCACATCTTTCGTTATATTTCCATCATAATTAATTACACCATCATAATCACTGAATGCATTCATATTTTACATATTATAACCAGTAAAATCATTTGCGAATATGCACAACGCCAAGTCGGCGAATGGACGGTACTCCTTACCGTATGAGTACTACACACCTTAATAGTAATATATAGTATATATATTTATTATATAAGTATAATTTAGGAGGAGATTTAGTTGAAAGTTTAAAATGAAGAATTTTTGAGAAATGGAGTGGATAGGTGGGGTGTGGTTTAGGAAAAGTATGGAGAGGTGGGGAGTGTGATTTTAATATGTTGAATGGGGTAGGTAGGGAAGTTTGGATTATAAATTTAACCTTTAAATGACCAACGTTCCCAATGTGGAACATAGAAAAATCGTCTTTCTGCAAAAGCCTGAATAGTCTGTCGTGTCTGTGGGCTTTTGTGTAGCTAGAGTTATAAGTGTTGTTTTATTTTAGTAATAAGATATGTGACAATGTTACCTAGCTAGTTAACAGCAACACAATAAACTTCATGTGTTTTCACGTATCCTTGTCAGTTTATAATTAGTGGTTCTCCCAAATAGCTCAATGACGCAGCATAAAAATATTTTTTGTTGCCTAATGCATATAATAATTTTGTCTTAGCTCCCGACTACCATTAGGCGCGTTTTGCTCAGATGTAATTTGGGGTTTCCAGGACTCCATGAATCGAAGTGTTCCCAACATGGAACGTTGGACTCTAGGGTGACAAAATATTCACATCGGTTGCTATTTACGGTTATTTTTCAGCAGTTGGCGTACGTTCTATATTTATTTTTATTTACTTTTCAGTGGTAACTTACTATTATACGTTATTGATTGCGCTAAATTAGAAGTAATTAATATAATGGAAGGCTTGACATTAGCAGAAGCAGTAGACTCTATTATGCATACTCCACATGGTATTGAGACAACGATATCGATTCTTCCTCCAGATCCTAATATTGACATTTCTGACGAGGAAGACATTGACGATAACGAACTAGTGTTAGTTGATCCGGATGATGTCTCCGGAAAGCTTGAAGTATATACTGGGTTGGAAGAATCCGATGGCGAAGAAGAAGAGGAATGGATGGAAACGCATTCGAAAAAGCAAAAGCGTCCAAATTCCGTCACATGGGTTCAGGGTGGTCAATTGGAAACGGACATTGAAATTCATCGTATTATTCCATTAGCCGATAAACGTAACGATCTAATCGGAATGTCGCTGTTTGATCTATTTGTGGAAATATTCGAGCAAAAATATATTGAATACATAGCGGATATGACGAATTTGTATGCCAAACAGAAATTGCCCGAATTCAAAACTAATGCCTCTGAAATTGCACAATTTTTTGGGATCCTGATTTTCAGCGGCTATCACTGTGTGCCGTCGGAAAATCACTATTGGTCAACAGCGCCCGATTTATCCAATAACATTGTGCCTTCTGTTATGTCTAGGAAGCTGTTCAAGGATTTGAAGACGTTCTTCCATTTAGGCGATAATCTGAGCCTGGAAAAAGGGAAATTGGCGATGATTGAACCGCTTTACCGCCACCTCGCCGGTCTATTTCAATTAGTAGGTGGTTTTTTTGCAGCAAACCTAAGCATTGATGAGTCGATGGTACCCTATTATGGGCACCATTCCTACAAAATGTTCATAAGGGGAAAGCCAATACGATTTGGCTAAAAGTTTGGATGTTGTGCTCCTCAGACGGTTATCCGTTCAATATGCAGCTATATGCTGGGACTAAGGACAAATTAGCTGATGGAACTACTAGTACGTCCAAAAAGCAACCGGTTGGAAGCCGGGTGGTGTCCGACATGATATCAGATATTGATGATCCAAATTGTCATAGCCTATTTTTCGACAACTTTTTCACCTCATATCACCTGTGGCTTGAGCTTCGTGATCGTGGATTTCGTGCAACTGGTACTGTTCGTGATGGACGTACCGGAAAGTGCCCTCTAACAGATGTTAAAGCAGTCTCCAAGAAGTCAAGAGGATATTTTGAGGAATATTGCGATGGAAAAGTAACCTGTGTGCGTTGGAACGATAACATAGCAGTTACTGTTATGAGCAATTGCATTATGGCAGAGCCATCTACTAACGCTTCCAGTTATTCGTCGGCACAAAGAAAACGTATCGTGATCAAACAGCCAAAATCGATCTCTGAGTATAACAAGTCTATGGGCGGGGTGGACCTGTTAGATAGGCTGCTCGGAACTTACAGACCTACACTGCGTACGAAAAAATGGTGGTGGAACTTATTTGCCATCGCATTAAACATGGCAGTCATTGCCGCTTGGAAGATTCACTGCAATATTACGGAACAGGATCAATGCAAGACTCACTTGGAGTTCCGCAGGGAAGTGGCAGTAAGCGCCCTGAAGGCCGGTCTGGAAGGAACACGCAATAGACTAGGCGGTCCCACAGCAAAGGTGTCTAGAAACGTTCGACAGTCATTCAGTGGACATTATCTTGAACCTACAACGCAAGGTTGCTGCGTTTGGTTAGAAAATGGTGTATCATGTGCGGAAAACGCTTACATGAAGCATTCATACATCTGAATGATAT
>JASANE010013271.1:0-17799 GCA_030248225.1 Trileptium ribeirensis
TATTTTTTGCGTGTCTTCGTTCAGTTACGTATTGCTCCTATCGGGATCGTACCAAAGATGTGTGAACACAAGATGCACTTTTAGGCAGGTTAATAGTGTACTTATAAGTTTTTTATTGATTTAAAATTTACCGCAGTTTCACTGGTTAATCAAATAATACCAAATATTTCAACCTATTGGGATCGTGCCGAGGAGATGTGTGAACATAAGATGCACTTTTAGGCAGATTAATAGTGTACTTATAAGTTTTTTATTGATTTAAAATTTACCTGCAGTTTAGTAGTAAATCAAATAATACCAAATGTTTCAACCTAATCGGGATCGTTACGACAGATGTGTGAACATAAGATGTACTTTTTAGGCAGGTTAATAGTGTACTTAAAAGTTTTTTATTGATTTAAAATTTACCACAGTTTAGTGGTAAATAGAATAATACCAAATGTTTCAACCTATCGGGATCGTACCAAAGATGTGTGAACATAAGATGCACTTTTAGGCAGGTTAATAGTGTACCTAAAAGTTTTTTATTGATTAAAAATTTACCGCAGTTTAGTGGTAAATCAAATAATACCAAATGTTTCAACTTATCGGGATCGTACCGAAGATGTGTGAACATAAGATGTACTTTTAGGCAGGTTAATAGTGTACTTAAAAGTTTTTTATTGATTTAAAATTTGTCGCAGTTTAGTGGTAAATCAAATAATACCAAATGCTTCAACCTAACGGGATCGTGCCGAAGATGTGTGGACATAAGATGCACTTTTAGCTAGGTTAATAGTGTACTTAAAAGTTTTTAAATATATATGGATCGAATCCAGAAAACCTCTATGCGCGTATAATAATGATCAGGAATTAGTAAATAAACCCTTACAACATTTCTCTCTTAAAACCCAAATCTGGCCGGAAGGCAATACAAGGGGACAAAATATATTGACAATAAAGCGCGAATGTACAAAAGTAAGCTTGTGGTAATGTTTCATTCTTTCATGAAGTAAATCTACAAAAATATCAGTTATTTTTACATAAAATTCTCATAACCCCTTTACAGAACCTTCATTTAATGGGCGTCAGCGAGCTCATCAAAAGTGAAGCGGGCCGGTTGGGTCAGAAACCATTAGCGTATATTGTATATAAACCATTAAATTTTTTCACGTCCATCACCAAAAAGTGGAAGGAGCCCCCTATCCCATACCACATCGCCTTCTCTATCGCGACGCCTATGTCTGAGATTGAAAGTTCCAAATTATAATTCATATCTGACACGAATCGGAGATTCTCTAAACAGTACCGGAATTGCTTTACGATGTAATTTTGTTTCTTTCAGGTGCAATTTTGGCAATACCAATCTGGATCAACCGAAATCGGACAGCGTTTACAACGATGAAGCCAACTGGAAGTAACTCTTGAATTTTCGTCGAGCAGCTATACAATTTTTCGAGAGGGCGACGGAGACGGTGACGAAAGAGTGCTGGAAATGAGGCTTGGCAGCAGCCATGCCCCATTAAGAGCATAAAGCTAAACAGTCGCTTGGATCTTTCATATTACTATCACAATATCATACGTGACCATAGGTGTACGGTGTTTGCTCTTCATCCTTTTAGGGGTTGAGCTATCCATCCGGGCCACCGACTAAACAAAAGCTCCCTTTTCCGCCATGAAAAGCTAAGCAATGGCCACCGACTTTTTCAAAGCTCCCTTTTTCGCCATGAAAAGCTAAGCAATGACCACCGACTTTTTCAAAGCTTCCTATTCAACCATGAAAAGCTAAACAATGGCCACCGACTTTTTCAAAGCTCCCTTTTCCGCCATGAAAAGCTAAGCAATGGCCACCGACTTTTTCAAAGCTCCCTTTTCCGCCATGAAAAGCTCAGCGAATGGCCACCGACTTTTTCAATGTTTCCTTTTCCGCCATGAAAAGCTCAAGCAATGGCCACCGACTTTTTCAAAGCTCCCTTTTCCGTCATGAAAAGCTGAGCAATGGCCACCGACTTTTGCAAAGCTCCCCTCCGCCATGAAAAGCTCGATGGCCACCGACTTTTGCAAAGCTCCCTTTTCCGCCATGAAAAGCTAGAGCGATGGCCACCGACTTTTTCAAAGCTCCCTTTTCCGCCATGAAAAGCTGAGCAATGGCCACCGACTTTTTCGAACACCATCCGCCATGAAAGGCTAAACGATGGCCACCGACTTTTTCAAAGCTCCCTTCCGCCATGAAAAGCTAAGCAATGGCCACCGACTTTTGCAAAGCTCCCTTTCCCGCATAATTTGCACGTAATTGCTTAGTTTTCATGGTGGAGAAGGGAGCTTTGAAAAAGTCGGTTGTCATGGCTTAGCTTTTCATGACGGAAAAGGGAGCTTTGAAAAAGTCGGTGGCCATTGCTTAGCTTTTCATGGCGGAAAAGGAAACATTGAAAAAGTCGGTGGCCATTGCTTAGCTTTTCATGGCGGAAAAGGGAGCTTTGAAAAAGTCGGTGGCAATTGCTTAGCTTCTCATGGCGGAAAAGGGAGCTTTGCAAAAGTCGGTGGCCATTGCTTAGCTTTTCATGGCGGAAAAGGGAGCTTTGAAAAAGTCGGTGGCCATTGTTTAGCCTTTCATGGCGGAAATGGGAGTTTTGAAAAAGTCGGTGGCCATTGCTTAGCTTTTCATGGCGGAAAAGGGAGCTTTGAAAAAGTCGGTGGCCATTGCTTAGCTTTTCATGGCGGAAAAGGGAGCTTTGCAAAAGTCGGTGGCCATTGCTTAGCTTTTCATGGCGGAAAAGGGAGCTTTGCAAAAGTCGGTGGCCATTGCTTAGCTTTTCATGACGGAAAAGGGAGCTTTGAAAAAGTCGGTGGCCATTGCTTAGCTTTTCATGGCGGAAAAGGAAACATTGAAAAAGTCGGTGGCCATTGCTTAGCTTTTCATGGCGGAAAAGGGAGCTTTGAAAAAGTCGGTGGCCATTGCTTAGCTTTTCATGGCGGAAAAGGGAGCTTTGAAAAAGTCGGTGGCCATTGTTTAGCTTTTCATGGTTGAATAGGGAGCTTTGAAAAAGTCGGTGGTCATTGCTTAGCTTTTCATGGCGTAAAAGGGAGCTTTGAAAAAGTCGGTGGCCATTGCTTAGCTTTTCATGGCGGAAAAGGGAGCTTTGAAAAAGTCGGTGGCCCGATGGATAGCTCAACCCCTAGAAGGATGAAGAGCAAACACCGTACACCTATGGTCACGTATGATATTGTGATAGTAATATGAAAGATCCAAGCGACTGTTTAGCTTTATGCTCTTAATGGGGCATGGCTGCTGCCAAGCCTCATTTCCAGCACTCTTTCGTCACCGTCTCCGTCGCCCTCTCGAAAAATTGTATAGCTGCTCGACGAAAATTCAGGAGCAACTTCCCAATTGGCTTCATCGTTGTAAACGCTGTCCGATTTCGGTTGATCCCAGATTGGTATTGCCAAAATTGCACCTGAAAGAAACAAAATTACATCGTAAAGCAATTCCGGTACTGTTTAGAGAATCTCCGGCGCGTGTCAGATATGAATTATAATTTGGAACTTTCAATCTATACATAGGCGTCGCGATAGAGAAGGCGATGTGGTATGGGATAGGGGGCTCCTTCCACTTTTTGGTGATGGACGCGAAAAAATTTAATGGTTTATATACAATATACGCTAATGGTTTCTAACCCAACCGGCCCGCTTCACTTTTGATGAGCTCGCGACGCCCATTAAATGAAGGTTCTGTAAAGGGGTTATGAGAATTTTATGTAAAAATAACTGATATTTTTGTAGATTTACTTCATGAAAGAATGAAACATTACCACAAGCTTACTTTTGTACATTCGCGCTTTATTGTCAATATATTTTGTCCCCTTGTATTGCCTTCCGGCCAGATTTGGGTTTTAAGAGAGAAATGTTGTAAGGGTTCATTTACTAATTCCTGATCATTATTATACGCGCATAGAGGTTTTCTGGATTCGATCCATATATATTTAAAAACTTTTAAGTACACTATTAACCTAGCTAAAAGTGCATCTTATGTCCACACATCTTCGGCACGATCCCGTTAGGTTGAAGCATTTGGTATTATTTGATTTACCACTAAACTGCGGCAAATTTTAAATCAATAAAAAACTTTTAAGTACACTATTAACCTGCCTAAAAGTACATCTTATGTTCACACATCTTCGGTACGATCCCGATAAGTTGAAACATTTGGTATTATTTGATTTACCACTAAACTGCGGTAAATTTTTAATCAATAAAAAACTTTTAGGTACACTATTAACCTGCCTAAAAGTGCATCTTATGTTCACACATCTTCGGTACGATCCCGATAGGTTGAAACATTTGGTATTATTTGATTTACCACTAAACTGTGGTAAATTTTAAATCAATAAAAAACTTTTAAGTACACTATTAACCTGCCTAAAAGTACATCTTATGTTCACACATCTTCGGAACGATCCCGATAGGTTGAAACATTTGGTATTATTTGATTTACTACTAAACTGCGGTAAATTTTAAATCAATAAAAAACTTATAAGTACACTATTAATCTGCCTAAAAGTGCATCTTATGTTCACACATCTTCGGCACGATCCCAATAGGTTGAAATATTTGGTATTATTTGATTTACCACTAAACTGCGGTAAATTTTAAATCAATAAAAAACTTATAAGTACACTATTAACCTGCCTAAAAGTGCATCTTGTGTTCACACATCTTTGGTACGATCCCGATAGGTTGAAACATTTGGTATTATTTGATTTACCACTAAACTACGGTAAATTTTAAATCAATAAAAAACTTTTAAGTACACTATTAACATGCCTAAAAGTGCATCTTATGTTCACACATCTTCGGTACGATCCCGATAGGTTGAAACATTTGGTATTATTTGATTTACCACTAAACTGCAGTAAATTTTAAATCAATAAAAAACTTTTAAGTACACTATTAACCTGCCTAAAAGTGCATCTTATGTTCACACATCTTCGGCACGATCCCAATAGGTTGAAATATTTGGTATTATTTGATTTACCACTAAACTGCGGTAAATTTTAAATCAATAAAAACGTTTAAGTACACTATTAACCTGCCTAAAAGTGCATCTTATGTTCACACATCTTCGGAACGATCCCGATAGGTTGAAACATTTGGTATTATTTGATTTACCACTAAACTGCGGTAATTTTTAAATCACTAAAAATGTTCAATTTTTCCAGAGAATGATCAGAATTTTAAAAAATGCCTGTAATTCATTTTAAACTGATTGATCCATTCAACAAAAACCCATTTCAAATACCTGCCAACAATCCACCGAGGATTGACAGTGCCAATGTTGTACCGAGGGCCGCGAATTGAAAACCGGCTTGCTCTCCTGCAGTACGACCTTCGCCCGGAGCAATGCGTTCAAACCTATAAAATAAAACTTAGCCTCTAAATATTCTAGGTCAGAACGCGTCTAATATTTAGGCCCGGTCGGGTCCAAAATGTGAACGATGTTCATTCGGCCTGAAATCTTGAAGGACAAACCAAAAGCATTGCAAATTTTAAATTAAACTTGATCAGCCCGACCCGGCAAGAAAATCTCATAGTAGATGATTTCGAAGATATTATCTCCAAAAATATTATTATTTCCTTACCAAATTCCAAATATATTGAAATATTATTCTGTCTATATTTCAATTTAAGCTAGCCAATTCGGAAGGGTATAATGTACTAAAACAAGCCTTTAGTCGTTTATTATTTGTTGCCCATACACCATAAAACAGTAGAAGTCCAATTGACACCGGTGGCACAATGATACTAATAACATATGCAGTAAAATACTCTCCATCATCAATTCATTGCGTAACTCAATAAAATCTAGAATCCTTAAACAGGATTTTTAAACCGGAGCCCTTAATAGCCTTTCATTTAAAAAGTATATAGTATGTTTTACAAAATAACTTCCCTGAATTTGGTAATCCTACCAAATATTTTGATATAAATTGTACTTCAGAACTTCTATGTATAAAAATGTCTTGAGTATCAGTCTAATGTGTGGTGAAAAGTATTATCAAACTGCTGTTCAACATTCGAAAATTGATATCGGCGTAACATACTGCGACTGGCTATAGAAACTTATGCGATAATTTTGTTATTGTTTAATAGTTAAAAACTAAATATATAACAATACAGTGTATGAGAACATTGAAATTTAAACGTAAAGCTAATTAAATGTTCTGAAAAGATGCTCTTCTTAAAAGATGTTCTATATAGGCGCTCTGAAAAGTACCTTTGGGTTCAGCGCCTGCGGAGCCTCCAGTCGGGGTGCGTAGATTGAGGGACCTGTGGGAGACGGAGCTACCGGGCTCTAGATTTGAACCTCTGGGGTTAACCCGCCCCTGCTCAACCTATGAGCATGTATAGGTGTGCTAGCCACATGCCAGTTCGGAGCTGTTCCTAGCATGGTTAAGAATCTTCGCAGCGAATAATACATGACCAAACCTTGCGTACTCCCTAATGTGAATTAATATAACGATTCGCGTGTCCGTAATAATTTGGTACCCCGTGCAATATGCATAGTCTGTTTGCAATGTATTTATCTTCAATTGCAATCGGGCGTGGCGCATTTCTCCTCACCTTGTTACCTCTGCTATTAGATATAGATATTTTCAGACAATTGTTTATGTGCCAAATAAGAAAATGAAAGATCTGAAAGCAAAACATCCCATCGAATCTGCAAACTAACCCCTAAGGCACAGTCACTTCCACGCCACCGCGAAGTTTTATATGCCTCTTCCCCACGATGAACGAGTGTGGAAAATTTTAGCAATTATGAATAAAACTAAAAAATATTTTACGGTAAATTAAGGTAACCAGGTAAAAAATTATAAAGAATAATTAGGGAATGTGAGGAAAATTTGTGGTTATCGCTCCTAGTCTGCCCCTACCCGCCCCGGCAGAACCATCTACACTTTGTGCCACTAGAGCTGGTGCACCTATGTATTCAATAGTTTAAATTTAGAACTCAGTTTTAAGTCACATACTCTTTTAGAATTCAGTTTTTAAGTCACACACTCTTTTAGAATTCAGTTTTAAGTCACATACTCTTTTAGAATTCAGTTTTAAGTCACATACTCTTTTAGAATTCAGTTTTAAGTCACACACTCTTTTAGAATTCAGTTTTAAGTCACATACTCTTTTAGAATTCAGTTTTAAGTCACATACTCTTTTAGAATTCAGTTTTAAGTCACATACTCTTTTAGAATTCAGTTTTAAGTCACATACTCTTTTAGAATTCAGTTTTAAGTCACATACTCTAACAACTGCCTGATAGCAGGATCGGTTGCATTTCTTGCCGCAATTGGTGCTCGTTGTGGAAACAGTTGAAACAACCTTAAAAATATTTTAAAAATATTATGAAATGGAAACATTTTATGGTTTTAAAAGTTGCAGTGGCTTTTTTGCAGTCTACGATGACGATTCAGGTTTCAATTTTGTTTCGCAAATTTCATTTTATATATATTAACATGCGTAAATCGCTACTCAAAACTAAGCTGTTGCTTTTCTAATGTCGGCATTTTATAAATGTGTATTTGCAAATTCTCAACGTAGTTTGCTGACCGCGTTTCACCTAAAACTGAATTTAGTTCACGATTAACGATTGTGATTGTATTCTTGACAGAAAACGTCACTCACCGATATCGTAAATGAGCTAAACGGGTTTACACGATTAATAAATCGAAAAAATGACTCTACGCGCTCAGATCGTCCGATTAAGCATTACATTTGATGAAAGCGTATAAACTTGAGAATATTTAATCCAGAAAATATCCAGCTACGCAATTTGCGTTCGTACATCACAGAGCCCTTGTTCGCGTTCGCTGAACTGACAAAATTAACGATAGAATTGACGATAGGATTTATTGCACGCTTCATGACTTGCTTTTGTAAAGAAAGCACAACCATGCGTTCGTATTTAAAATGGGCTAAAGCGTAATTTATTTTTATAATTTATTTATTTAATTATTATTTATTAATTTATTAATTTATTTTATAATTTATTTATTTATTTATTATTTATTTATTAATTTATTAATTTATTTTATAATTTATTTATTTATTTATTATTTATTTATTAATTTATTAATTTATTTTATAATTTATTTATTTATTTATTATTTATTTATTAATTTATTAATTTATTTTTATAATTTATTTATTTATTTATTATTTATTTATTAATTTATTAATTTATTTTATAATTTATTTATTTATTTATTATTTATTTATTAATTTATTAATTTATTTTATAATTTATTTATTTATTTATTATTTATTTATTAATTTATTAATTTATTTTATAATTTATTTATTTATTTATTATTTATTTATTAATTTATTAATTTATTTTATAATTTGTTATAAAATTAGTAAGTCAAATATTACAAACATGAAAACCTGAGGAAATATAATCTATAGGTATACACATACGGATATAGGTATATAGTGGACGTAATAAAGCTTGTATCGAGTATATAAACCCCAAGTAGAGTACATCAAAGTATTCTACTTATAGCACAACACCCTTTGTAGTTACTGAGATTTGAGATGGATGCATACCCATATGTTTACCTACGTTGCAAATAGCAGTACACGACACCTGCATTCACAAGATCCCAATTAGTACTCAAAATTATAAATTATATTCTTTTTGCAATTCTATGTTTAGAAAACGCGAAACCGATACAAAATTCTGTTTATCTATCTACATAACGTCCAACTTATCCAATTTATTTTAAAAATTCAGTTTACCAAATTTCATAAAGTTATTTTTAACCTTTGTTCCATAGAATTCAGTTTAGTCAAATTTAATGAAACTAAATTTTTTCAATTGCATCAAATACCCTTTATCGATCAAAGCTAAATCAAATCGAAGTTTAATTTATCCAATTCTCTACAAGAAGCGCCTCGATAGATGAATTATACGTAAAGTATTTGAAAAATAGAGCAGAAAGTAAGAGAAACTATTATTTGGTGCATACAAGAAATAAACTTGATTTTAAACCATTGGCTCTGTATCTCTACGTAGACGTAGCCAAAAAAGTAGTTAAATATACAAAGAGCCCGCTATATATGTTTGCTTTCTACAAAATACTATTATGGGTTATGCTACTTTTCTATAGATAAAATGGTTTAGTATAATTTTGTTTCGTGTGCCTTCGCTAATTTAGTGTACTAAAGAACCAGCAGCATTTGGAAATTAAAATTTAGTCTTACCCAATTCCATAATTTGAAAAGCTAGCGACGTTACAAACGATAGCCGACGAAATTGCAGACAGTATTCCAGGCATTCCATGAAGATTGTTCACGCCGCATGTGTCGTGAATTTTGAGCTTTGAGCATAATAAGGGCTGAAATAAGAGATTTTCATGAACAATCTTTTTAAAAAATGAAAAACACTATATTTATTTAAATGTTGCCCATATTTTTTGGGTTTAGAAAATTTGTATTCAATATTTCAAAAAATTTTTCAAACATCGCTGCTAAATGAAACTCATGAAAATTTAATGAAAAAACTTAAAGCATAAGTGGACTTTCATTTTATATGCTATTTTTAGAATATCGCCAAGTGAACCATTGCGTAATCGCCTTTAATTGATATATTATTGTTTTGTCTTTTTAAACTTATATAATTCTAAAAAAATTGAAAGTTAGTATTTTGAAAGTTTGATTACCGATGGATTTTGCACTATAATACATAATATTCATAAAGCATTCATTCGGCCAAAAATATGTTTTATCGTTGTAGCACTGAAACATTGATACGTCGGTATGCTCTCCTGTATTGTTGTATACAAAGTCGCTGCAAAGAAATGCCGAACAAAGTCATGTTTTACATTAAAATTTGCACCGCCTAGAAGCTGGTTGTTAGCCATGACATAAATTGTTACAGCACATGTGATCTCAGTGGTTTGCGGTTGGTTTCAATATCACTGAGATTCCGATTCCAATGAGGAAATGATAATTACTTTATCATCTCAACTACAATTGTCATTTAGCAGAAAATTTGCTTAAATTTCTCTCTAACCTGTGTACTGTTTGTAATTAATGATGATTGTTAGTAAATGGTTATAATAAATTTTAGATATTAATTTATAATTAACGTAAAGGCTTATAAGCAGAATTTAGGTTTCAAGAAACCCTATGGAAGGCATAAGGGCCTGTGTTTTGAAGTACTTAACGCAAAGTAACATAGTTTAGTCTTGTATGATAGATCCGCGGACTTATTGGCCATTTTAAGAGCCGGACGTTATATCGTTAGAAAAAAGAACAGCTTAGAGCGGCGGGTGCTTCGGACGCGTTAGAATTAGGCATAGTATATGCTCACATACGGGCCTTAGCCTAGCCCATGGCTGAAGCTTGAGCTTAGTATATCGAGAACGGTATACCATGCATCTCGCTTCAGCCCGTAAAAGTTATATTGGCTAGCGTTCATTTATTTAGTGGATTTGGAGGCGAAAAGAATCTCCTGGCCTATCGTCGAAAGTAAAAACCTAAGAACCTATAAAACAAATTTTGTTGGTGGACCACTGTTTCGGTTGATGATCATGGATATCCATCCTTGGGTCACGCTGTTTACTGTACTAATTTAATTATTTTACTATCAACTAGAACCCATCTTGGTATTGTACGGCCATCTGGACTACAGTCTATTGCATGCGTGTATTGTTTCCAAACAATGAGACAAAGTAATATTTACAATGTATTAACTAAATTTCATATATGAATAACATACTCTACGACGGTTTAATCTTCCCTGCGTGACTCCACTTTAAGTGCGTATAGCACGGATATTTTTTGTCAAAATCACACACTGAATAGTGCTAAAATTTTTCGTACAAATTTGTTCCATCGGTATTCGCAGCCTAGCGAACGAACTCAAACAGCGATAATGTAATGTACGAACATAATTTGCGTATGAGCACATTTCTTCATTTCGCACGTTTGGCTGCGTTCACTAAATGACATGCTGAATCGGAAAGGTTTGATCGCGGATGACGCATGAATAAAAGCAGGCAATAAAAACGCGATTCAAATCGCATTTTCATGTGTACACGTTCAATAAATAGCTATTATAATTTGTGACCTTGAAGATCACTTACGTGTTACGTATCGCAAATCGTGATTTCTCCGGTGTGATCTGGTTGATTGTCCTGAACTGACTGGACAAAAAAGACGTATGTAGTTCAATTTACTCATGAACGAGCTTCTGTGTATACCGTTCATGCAAAATTACGACACTGTTGCCAACTCAGCGGCCTCAACACAGCCTGTAATTTGATATTTAAATTTCAAGTTCCACTAACTTATTAATACTAATGGCTGGACTAAGCTATATACAAAGCACTGAAATAGTTCGCCAATTCAGTGAAAATTATAACCATTTTTAAAATTTTGGAAAAAATTTAAAATTATCCTAACAATAAATAAAAATATCTGACTAACAGTAATATAGCGATAACCGACAACGGACAGGCATCCAGCGAGAGAACCAACAATTAGCGCGCCGTACGGTTCAACTCTGAGGTCTGCCAACGAACCAATTGCCACACCGCCAGCTATTGTCGCGTTCTGAACGTGGACCTAAAACGCATGGTCAGCATACCTTTTACCAAACACTATAAAACTTGCAGATGTATCATATCTTACGTCCCACATAATTATATTACCTCCTGAATGCTATGAAACAATCTCACTGCGTTATGAATAAACAAACAGGCAACAACGATTCAATAATCTCCTGGTTCATCTGTAGTAATATTGCCCTTGTTCACAAGTCATATGAAGGGCGCAGCACCCTGGAGGAGGTCACCTAATTTTCCTGTGGCGTCCCACACTTCTGACTAGAGTAAAGCGCCACTGGGTCTAAGGTGTGTAAATATAAGGAAATTTTTGAAAGTACATCTAGCGCACCTAAACTAAACATCTAACCCTATTTTCGATTTCATGATTTTTTGCTTTGCTAGTTATGTTCCGAAATGTTCGAGATGGGAGAAAATGACCTTGCCTCAAATGAAATGCCTATTTATTGGCAGCAGTAGTCTTTATTTGCTTCCAGCTATCAAGATTTTGTTCTGTTAGTTAGTTCCGAAATGTTTGAGATGGTGGTAAATGACCTTGCTTCAAGTGAAATACCTATTTATTGGCAGCAGGAGCCTTTTTTTGCTTCCAGGTATCATGATTTTGTTTTATTAGTTAGTTCCGAAATGCTCGAGATGGTAGGTAGGAAATGACCTTGCCTCAAGTGAAATACCTATTTATTGGCAGCAGGAGCCTTTTTTGCTTCCAGATATCATGATTTTGTTTTGTTAGTTAGTTCCGAAATGTTTGAGCTGGTGGGAAATGACCTTGCCTCAAGTGAAATACCTATTTATTGGCAGCAGGAGCCTTTTTTGCTTCCAGGTATCATGATTTTGCTTTGTTAGTTAGTTCCGAAATGCTCGAGATGGTAGGTAGGAAATGACCTTGCCTCAAGTGAAATACCTATTTATTGGCAGCAGGAGCCTTTTTTGCTTCCAGGTATCATGATTTTGTTTTGTTAGTTAGTTCCGAAATGTTTGAGATGGTGGGAAATGACCTTGCCTCAAGTGAAATACCTATTTACTGGCAGCAGGAGCCTTTTTTGCTTCCAGGTATCATGATTTTGTTTTGTTAGTTAATTCCGAAATGTTTGAGATGGTGGGAAATGACCTTGCCTCAAGTGAAATACCTATTTATTGGCAGCAGGAGCCTTTTTTGCTTCCAGGTATCATGATTTTGCTTTGTTAGTTAGTTCCGAAATGCTCGAGATGGTAGGTAGGAAATGACCTTGCCTCAAGTGAAATACCTATTTATTGGCAGCAGGAGCCTTTTTTGCTTCCAGGTATCATGATTTTGTTTTGTTAGTTAGTTCCGAAATGCTCGAGATGGTAGGTAGGAAATGACCTTACCTCAAGTGAAATACCTATTTATTGGCAGCAGGAGCCTTTATTTGTTTCCAGGTAATGGTGGGAAAATTTGCCTTTATCAAAATGAGGCAGGCATGAAAGTACGCTAATGGCATGTCAAATCAAACCTATATAGATATACATATAGTATTGTAATATCGAAAAACGAACTGTAAGTGTTTGGTCTGAGTAAACTTCCGCAGGCTGCCAAGGTGGTGCGGAGGACGGTGGTCTAAATGATTATTGCATCAGAAGTATGCCGTTGCGGTGCCCAGAAAGTACATTCTTCTAAGCGTGGATTTTGCCGGTATACTATATTTTTCAGCATCTTTCGCTTGTGTATATCTGATTTTTTGTCAATTAATAAATATGTCATGATTTCGTTCTATGCGAAGGAGATCATGAGCACTAGGAGACAAAATTTTCATTTTGTTATAGCACATTAGCGTGGTAGAGTTAGAAGTATGGTATACTAGCATGGTACGTTACGGTCTAACAGCTATTAAAATGCAACCAAAATCGTGGCCTAGTTTCATGGAAATCGCATGAACTGGCTACTACGGCATGGGATGGGTAAGAAGAATATAGATCGGTCATTTCTAGTCCCGTTGGTTTCCACAGAATCACACGCCAGAGTGTCAAGCGGTGTCATAGGTCCCGGTATTACTTGATTCAGAATTACACAGGCTTTAAACAGCGCAATTACTACAACGCTACTCTAAACTTTGATTGTTCGGCTAAACGACAACATTAAATTTTGTATCAAATTTTCAATTGTTAGTCGTATTTACAATAAAATATCGATGGATTGGAGGAAATACCTGTTCAAGAATATCGATGACCGACAAGGATTGAAAATCATATATATCTGATTTTTAAAGTTTCACTATATATATCAAACCGTTAGGGTACGATATAAGTTTAAAAGTGCGATTTAAAGCATATATTTACCTGCTCAAACATCAATGCCTACGACATAAGTTTAAAAGCGCGATTTAAAGCATATATTTACTCGCTCAAACATCAATGCCTACGATATAAGTTTAAAAGCGCGATTTAAAGCATATATTTACCCGCTCAAACATCAATGCCTACGATATAAGTTTAAAAGCGCGATTTAAAGCATATATTTACCCGCTCAAACATCAATGCCTACGATATAAGTTTAAAAGCGCGATTTAAAGCATATATTTACCCGCTCAAACATCAATGCCTACGATATAAGTTTAAAAGCGCGATTTAAAGCATATATTTACCCGCTCAAACATCAATGCCTACGATATATGTTTAAAAGCGCGATTTAAAGCATATATTTACCCGCTCAAACATCAATGCCTACGATATATGTTTAAAAGCGCGATTTAAAGCATATATTTACCCGCTGAAACATCAATGCCGAAGAAAATGGAGTAGAAAATTTTCCACTTTAAAATACATGGCTTTCTTCATTTGCTTGAATCTGACTCTCATTAATGGTAGTAATATGTAAATGGTTATAGCATGGCTACACAGCCTATGCGGCGTTTACGTTATAAAGGACACCCATATGGATGTTTTGTCCTCGAGGTGTTTCTACCACTATGTAAAATATGATGTCTCCAGCACCATAGTGTGTACGAAGCTGTTTTAAGATGGTGTGCATATATGCTGTATAGTCGATAATAGTATGGTGCAGGCTGCACCATAAAATATTTCAAACCGTTATATGGTGTCACCTACACCTTGCTGTTATTTACACACGTTATATAAAGTGTTTTTGTATGGTGTCTTCAACACCGTCAGTAAAACACGGTACGGTATCTTGGATGCCATATTTATGTTGATGGTGTCTCATACAGATTTTCATTTAAATATTCAGAGTAGGTATACACCGTAAAACCCCTGGATGGCGTGGCCGAGACTATTGGGGGACAAAACTTCCATATGTGGATCATTTATAACGTAAACATTGCATTATTATGTTTGTATGCTATTTTTCCTGTTAGGTTACATTGCTACAAGATCAGTAAAACCAAAGAATGCTCGAAAGTTTTCAGACCCTCATTAATTGGAATATAAAAAAGTCAATATGTTATTCGAGTAAAAGCAGATAATTTTTGGTAGTCGGATAAACATGCAATTGGCACTAGGTGACAATCCGGGTTATTATGCCGAAGCATTGTGTGTAGGCTGGCCATGATGATTGCCCTTTACACCACCCATCAGCTTATCCGCCTAGACCAAAGTCTAGTACCTGTTTAACGCATAGGTACTGCGAAGCAATTGTGGCTGTGTCCCTTGCCCAAGGAGATTAGCGCGACCACTGGATTCGAACTCCTGAGTTCACGATTATGAAGCAGGCGCTCTAACCACTCGGCCAGGCGACCACATAATTTTTGGTAAGGTCGTTTCTTGTTGGACTCCAAAATAAACTTTATAAATAGTTAGACCTCATTTCACTTCAATTTTATAAAGTGTTTTGTGACAAGAAAACGCTTCAAAAGTACTTTGCGATATAATTTGGTAATACTGCACGCAATATTTATTAGCCTTATGGACAAGCTTCTACAATCATGACTGCTTAAAATTCCAAAGCGTTTTAATTATATTATATAACAAAAGCGTCAGCAAGTGACGTAATCTCAACTACTGTCGCACAAGTAAAACGTACCGAATAGTGCGTAATTAACAACAAAATTATATGGTTAACACCACGGTATTCCCGTATGCACAACTATGTATATTTTATGCCAATGTGTTTGATCCTAAGATTCAGTAAGATCTACGGATCCTACATAAAAACTTAAATCTATGTCTTTTGTGAACCTTGGAGCGCTATGACCATTTCCATTGTGGCTACTTTTTGATCGAAGACTATCTTGAGCAGTCACATAGCTTATTTCAGTGGTAACTATTTTAATACTTATAGTTAGAACTTATATTTCTCATCACACCGTCTCATGATAGTCATAAGCTTGCACTGAACACAATAATTTCACAATTGCATCGCTGTTGTCAACCAGGGGCTGGAGAAAATTAGCAGCTAGCACCTTTCATTCTATTAATTGATTTAGTTTAATTACGCGTAATTTGTAGCTTGAATAATTGATTATAACTGTAGTTTCTGGGCGTAACGTGTTACTCAATTTCGTTAAAGAGGGAATAACAAATAACAGGTCAGTGCCCGACACTATGTGGATTTCTGCTTACGACCTTGATACAGCTTCAGCATAAGAAAAAATATTAAAAAGGCTTACTTTTCGAAGTGTTCAATATTAGCGCTCGCACTTTAGAGTTAAGCAGTGTTTCGTAACGCGATTATTATATTTTTTGATGAAACGGCTTCATCGATGTATATTAATTTATTGATAAACTTTAGAGGTACCATTTTAGTCGGAGGTACCACAAGTATAAAATAATTTTAAGATAACTTATTTCGATAAGATTTTAAGTTGATCCATTCTTGAGGAAACGGCTTCATCGATGTATATTAATTTATTGATTGACTTTAGAGGTACCATTTTAGTCGAAGGAACCATAAGTATAAAATAATTTTAAGATAACTTATTTCGATAAGATTTTAAGTTGATCCATTCTTGAGGAAACGGCTTCATCGATGTATATTAATTTATTGACTGACTTTAGAGGTACCATTTTAGCCGAAGGAAACATAAGTATAAAATAATTTTAAGATAACTTATTTCGATAAGATTTTAAGTTGATCCATTCTTGAGGAAACGGCTTCATCGATGTATATTAATTTATTGATTGACTTTAGAGGTACCATTTTAGTCGAAGAAACCATAAGTATAAAATAATTTTAAGATAACTTATTTCGATAAGATTTTAAGTTGATCCATTCTTGAGGAAACGGCTTCATCGATGTATATTAATTTATTGATTGACTTTAGAGGTACCATTTTAGTCGAAGGAACCATAAGTATAAAATAATTTTAAGATAACTTATTTCGATAAGATTTTAAGTTGATCCATTCCACACATACTCTTGTTGCAAATAATGTTAAAAAGTTTACATACCGTACATGATTAACAGTAAAAATAAAACGAGGATTCGATTTATAAAGAAGAATCTATACAAATACCTCACTGGAAACAAGTAAATAGATCGTTAGAACACGTCAAGAGAAACATTTTGAGTGATCGGTGAAAGCCATTCGACAATCTGTTCTTGAGTTATGGAGATTAAAAGTTATATCGTGAATTATTTGCACTAGCTATGTAATTTTAATCAAATGATGCAAGGCTCAAATACCTGCAATAGTTGTGAATTCTTACATTTTCTCACAATGTCACACTGAACGAACACAATATTTTGCGTTTTGGCAATAGAGTATTATTTAGAGTGATAAGTCACTCCACATCTCTTTCAAAAGATAATTCTAAGTGACACAATAAACCAAGAATGCTTATTTATCGTTTACATTATTTACCTTCTTACCACACAATTTGATACTTCTTACCATATCAAGTTTATGCTCGTGAGAAAGCAGTGCCGAGTAAGCAATAGCAATTATGGCGCATGCCACAAGTGAAAGGTATGTATTCACAAATGCACGATGCTGTTCGTCGCCAATCCCTAAGGCACCGTTAAAGCTTGGCCAAAACATCCATAAAAATACCGTACCTGAAAATTATTAAAAATTATAATTAAATAAATTAAACTCGAAAATAAGGTTTGCAGAATGAACCTGTAAAAAACTTGCTAGAGTGACAGTTTGGACAACCCGTCACAAGTAGCGAAATCTGCATAGCTAAAATTATGTCTACATTGTGTCCGCTTCAACATAAAATATAAATAATTTTATCGTATCCGAATCGGATAGCAATACGTAACTGAACGAAGTAGGTTACA
>JASANE010013273.1:0-27268 GCA_030248225.1 Trileptium ribeirensis
CTCACGGTTCCATGGATACGGGGTATGGCGCCCCCAAGGTTCAGGGTCAAAGATTGAAATAAAAGTTTTTACCTCATTTTAGCACCCTTCACGGAATCAAAATTATTTTTATCTTAACTTTCGAGTTTTTTCTCTGGTTGGTTTTATTTCATAGTAAAATGATAAATGCCGACGCCACTTTTTTATTTTTCGATTAAGGCTCTAGTTCTAGACATGGGGTTTGAGGTATGGTGCCCCAATGGTTCCTCGACCCAAAATTCGAAACTTTGTTATGACGTCTGGGCGGCTGAAAAGTTTCACTTGGGGGTTTTCGGATATGAGAAACTCATTGCTGGTGTTTGTTAATTTTGCTCTGTGGCTCATGGTTCCATGGGTACGTGGGTATGGCGCCGCCATGGTTCATCGACCCAAAATTCCTAATTTTACTGTTACATCCTGGGAGGCTGATAGCTTGCGTACGGGGGGTTTTGGGGCATAGGAAACTTATTGCCGGCGCTAGTTTTGTTCTAGCTTGTACCGTATTATGTGATATCCACGAATAGCATATCGACGTGTGCGATTGAAAGCTGATCGGCTGTGCACGCAAGGTGTACCTATGCTTCACTATGCTCTGCAATCTCGATATCGAGTCACTAGTAGTACAGTAAAAGTGAAAATAACTTTTTACTGTAAAATTTTACAGTAATAATACATGAAAATATGGGAATATTTAGCTAGCATATGGGGCAAAATTTTATTCGATCCCCCACTATGGAATTCCATCACAAATGTTCGTTTCCCCTTTTCAAAAGAATATGGACCGGCTAAAATATTTTTGAAATTAATCAAAATTCCTCGTAAATGATTCCGGCAAACCACGCCCTCGAAGTACGATATTCTCCTTCCTAAAATTTTAGGTCATAAACCTTGGTTATAGCGACCTAAAACTCCAAGACTTTGTTATGGAAAATCGTGGTAGAAAAGCCGCACACAGTGCATGTAAGTGCACTGCAAAGCGGAACTAGGCCTTCTTTTCTTCTCAGGTGTTAGTGAAAGGTCGAGGTAACATCAAATGTATGGATGTGTACTAATTTATAAAATTAATAGTCAGTCTAGTTGGTGAAGTAGTGTTGAATATGCAATTTTGAGACCTACAACTTCTATATTGATTAGTGAATTACAAAATGAGCCTCAGAATATCAGTTTGTATAGTTGAGAGCATATAGACGATTACAGTCCGCGCAATGTGCAACAACATAGAGGATAATTTAGTTTGCAAAATGAGTCCAAAAACACCCGTATAGCTCTAGTGGTTGCGGAAATATTAATATTTTCGTGGATTTTGAATCCCGTGGGCCTATTTCAAAAACATTTTTAACCCAACAATAGCATAATAGTGCAACTATTGCGATAGCAGTACAAATTTGTAGCTACACAGAGGATGAATTGTTCTACAAATGTAGACTATAAACACTTATTTAGCTCGAGTGGTTGTTGATATACTACAATTCTCTAGTATTTTTGGGTCTCATAGGTTCATTTTAGGAAATGAGGGCATAGAATATAGATGTTTATTTTCTCTACAAACTTAACCCAATTTGACTTAGATACCTACAGTGGTTGTCCAGTTGCAATAAGTAAAGTGATTTGCGGGCCCTTGGGTAGCCCCTCCCCGATCCATTAGGCCCGTTTTCGGGGAGATGTTGGAATTTGTTCTCGAGTTTAACTATAGGGCACAGGTAGAGATTTCAAGGTTTCAAAAGAGTTACCAGTCCGTCCGATCAAGCAAAGTTGAGTTATCAGCGTAGCCCTAAAAACCTCAATAACGGACATTGTCATATTTTACCCCAGTCACGGCTAGTAAGAATTCTTTGCTTCACTCACAACACTCAGAATTTAAAAAAGCGGAGCTTGGAATGTTATCGAGTCACTGCTGGTATTTTATTTATTTTTTCCACTTTTATGTGCTTATAGTATATGCCACGTATTGACTTACGAGAAACAAAAATGAAATTAGGACATTTTAAAATTTCCTCGGGCAAATTGCGATCGAGAAACGAACGAGCAACTGCCGAGCATCGGGCAGTTGTGGCGAATACCGTAGTTGTTAGTGAAATATTGGAGCCATTGTGATTTTTCGGAAGCCTTGATTTTACGGGATTGTCTGCCGGCAACTTCGAAATGTTACTGCGTTCATGATCATGGTGCTTTGTATGTCTGAGTAACACTAAGTAATATTAATATAGCCTTTAATTCATTTCGTGCAGATAGCTATCCCATAGTCGTTGCACGAATCCTTGCGCACTTCTTCAAATAACGCGTACATTTTGGATATCGTAATGTGTATACATATATATACTCAAAGTGCCCATGCAGAGTAGTACTATGTTGCAACGCACGGGGAAGAGCACGGCGGATCATGGTTTACACCCGTCTTGGGCTCCTTTCAGACTGATTAAGTTTCCAGTGCGGGGTCTAGTTGCATTCACGCTTCTGATTTTGACGGATATGTGTAGCATCTTATTGTGACATCTTTGTTTCTAAATTTGTGCAGTTATTTCTGTTCAGAAAACGTATTCTTATTGAATGTATTGTGCTACCAGTTTATTACTTTTAGATATTCCAGTCTATGCAATGGACAAGTTGATTTAGTGCTTAGCTGTGTAGATAATTACGAGGCTAGAATGGCCATAAATACGGTAAGCTGTTTGCAAAATAAATAGTATGACAGCTGGAAACGTTGGAGTAGTTTAGCCTGGTCACTAATTAAATACCAATATTTGAAATGAAGCGAACATACGTGCACGCCGAACGTTGCCAATCGCATAATTGATCGGAGCGAAGCATTTTTGTTTTCGTCAGAGGGGATAAAATCGGCGCCGTCTGTCCGTGCGTCTTTCGAACTCCTCAGTAACTACTGGGCCGATTTAAGTTTTTATTTGATGGACTAATAAAATTCTGGTGCAAGAGATGTAGCGTTCTTGTCAAAATTTGCTTTACTTAATTAGTAATTATCTAATTAGTTAAGCATGTTAGCCTATTTTTAGTATTTTTAAACAAAAATTGCTTTTATTAGTGTGAAAAGGCGGAGGTGAAGCAGAATGACACCCACGGAATTGCCCCAAAATATACACACTTATGTAATTTGGGGTGCTGATCACAAATCTGGCCTCCGTTTCCATGCATGACCCCTGCTTCCCGAGATATGACCGATTGAAGTTGGCCCTGTGTTTTGCTGTGCTGGTTCGCTCACTCACTGTAGGTCGACTCGGCAGCCGTCAGTTACTTGATGTGAGAACGCATCGCGTATAATGATAACGCGTATGTACAGTATATATATTATACGGTAATGTGCAGCACGCATAAGTAATATGTAGCTCCCGGGTTAGGCACATAACGTAGCATGCAAACTTGTACACCAGCTATTGGGAGAGAAAATTTACTGAGAAAGATTTTCTCACGCGCTTGTCTGTCGTTTGCATCCTTTTTTACTGAGAAAGATTTTGTCACGCCCTTGTCTGTCGTTTGCATCCTTTTTCTTGTTCGAAGTTGCATTTGTGTCGATGGCTGTTTTTGGACCTGCCTACCCTGTTGCTTTCACCGTGTACGGCATCAACGATTTGTTCCGTTTCAAATCTGACAATACAGGGTGTATAAATGGTCTAATTGAGATTGATGTCCTGAAGCGAAGAAGGTGCTGCCGGCGATTATGCCAGTTGGGAGAGTGTCAGGTAAGCTTCAAATGCAATATTTAACCCGTGCCTCACCCGGCTCCATCCAATATCGGAGTTTAAATAATTCGGAGTATTTTGGACAGTTTTTTATTTTCTTTTTATGTCAGTGGAGGCGGAGGTGATGATCGAAATTCAAAATTTTTTCACCGAACGGTTTCTAATGACCCTCCAGTTTCATTTCCAGCAAAAAGTAAAACAAGCGAAAATTTTCTTCGCTTCACGCCAAAATAACCCATTGTTTTACAACATATTGTTTGTGTGCCGTCAACCGGTAATAAATGTGGTACAGCAGATATATTCGTTGTCCAACTGGCTCGGTTTTTACCCCAAAAAATACCCCAAATTGTTTCTATGATCAATTTTCCAATGTCATTCGGGACCCGTCACTGAGCCCTTGGCAATGATCGGCCCGCCACTCCCGCAATTTCGTCGATCCAGTCGCGGGAGTGTGTATCAACTCAGTCGAGGCGTACTGGAGTAGATTGAAAAACAAAACCCGGTAGGCTGGCTGTCGCGAAGTCATTCCTACCCTTTGCGATGAATTCATGTGGCGTGAGCTGGCCGGGAGCCACAACAGGCGTGGACGAACATTTTGTTGGGGATTGCCCGAGCCTAATTGTTGTTGTTTGCTCGTCACTACCGATCAGATGTTTGAATTCGTGTTAACTTTCAAACTTTTCACTATTTTACATAATAAAAATGCATATGCACCGCATTAATTGTAACAACTGAGCATTGGTAATTATAGCTGAACAGCAATGCAAGTCGCAATAAGAAAGCATAAAAATAAAATAAAAATATACGCGATGCGTTCTCACATCAAGTTACTGACGGCTGCCGAGTCGACCTACAGTGAGTGAGCGAACGAGCACAGCAAAACACAGGGCCAACTTCGGCACTCACGTAGAGAGCCTATCTACAGTAACCCTGTATTATAAATTGATATGATTAGGTACTAAACTACTGACATATAGGTTTTTATTGACCAATCATTAGGGATTCGATGTGAACTCCGTTCTAATAGCAGCGGCAATATATTATATTGCATATATGTAACTCTACTAAATCGCTATTGGTCGCGAGGAACACAACTTTACCGCCCACTGTATTCGGCAACAGTACATATGTATTGGAATTTCGCGGTTAAAGCTTAAATAAAAATACAGTTGCTTCGTTGCTTACAATAATCCAACGCTGCATTGCGCCCGGCTCTATCATCCATTCAGACCAATGGGCTGCTTATAACAACATTTATCAACTACCGGTTAATCCGCCGTACAGACACTTCACGGTGAATCATAGCAACAACTTCGTGTGTCCCGTTACAGGTGCCCACACCAATCATGTTGAGTGCTATTGGAAAAATGCCAAACAGAAACTCAAGGCGATGTGTGGAGCATCTTCGAACACGATTGAAAGTCACATGGACGAGTTTATGTGGCGGGAGCGCTATGGGAAAACCGGTGCTGCCGCGTTGAATTCTCTCATCGCACATATTTCGCATCTCAACCCAACTCCGTAGGCAAACTAATTGCTATATATACACTGCTATGATTATGGCAACCTTTCATGATTATTTCAATCAACCAACCATGATTATGGTACTTTTCATACCTGTAATACACCAGTTTCCATAGGTTGTACACATGCATGGGTACCGACCCAAGTGTTATATGAATCAGTGACAACAGGTTGCGTAAAAAATTTCATGTGACGAAATTGCATTGAAAATTGGTTTAGACAGTCAATTCACAGGGGTGTGTACAACCGACCGAAACTGGAGGATTACTACAGCCAAAATGTTTCCTAATAATTGCTGATATTCCAATTTATAACATGCGAGGGGAAATAGTTAGGGTATAGCCGCCTAAACTGGTGACTTTCCGCCCCCTGTACACGCGCTTGCCACGTTTTATTGAAAGCATACCGCATTATCATCGTTTAGTGAGAGTATATTTGGCGGTCTCTGAGTTCGAAATCATTGGGCGATAGACATGTGGATATTCTATTTCTTATTGGTTGTTATGCCCTAAAAATATGATCAGCAGGATATTGATGTGTCCAATTACGTTAAAGGAAGCGCTACAGTAGTTAATTCCAGCCTGTAGGGTTACTGTAGACAGGCTCTCTACGTGAGTGGGTTACTGTAGACAGGCTCTCTATGTGAGCCGCCAACTTCAATAGGTCATATCTCGGGAACCAGGGGTCATGCAGTGAAACGGAGGCCAGATTCGTGATCAGCGCCCCAAATTACATAAGTGTGTAAATTTTGGGGCAATTCCTTGGGGTGTCATTCTGCTTCACCTCCGCCGTGTGAAACTATTATTTTGGTACGTATACATATCGCCGTATTGATTACGAATCTGGTGCTTATTACTATTCGAGCATACTAAAAAATTGCTAATCAGTTAGTTAATTACGCAATTGCTAGTTATCATAAATTAGCAGATTTTTTGAAATTTCAAAGTGCTCGGAATTGAAAAAAATTCGGTTTTAGATGTCGCTGATCACGAATATGACATTTCTGAAGCTCTAAAATTGGTCGTATATGCTAATTAGTTACTGATTTAATTAGCTAATTTGTTAATTTGATGGAAATTTTAAAATCAACCCAAAATTGCTGATTTTTTGCACTCGGGTGTTTTTGATGTCGCTGATCATGAATGTGTTGCTTTTAAATTGAAAAATTATATCGTATGTGCTATTTAGCACCGAATAACCGAAACCGAAATTTAGCGGAACAGGAACCGTCTATTAAACCAGATCCGGAACCGGAACCTAGTCCGAAACTTATATATATGGTAAAACAGACGAAGGACGAAATGAAGGCACTGTGGATTTAAAATGTATGAAAAATAAATTTTACATTTAACTTAATGTATTGCGATGAGATTATTACCTCTATGACACTGAACAGGCTGAGGAAGTTAAAATATTTATCGGTGAAGATTTCGGTTTTTCAGGCTCCCAGCGGAAAATGCTTTCCGCTGTACAGCCTTGCGTAAATTGCGTCAAACTGCATTTTCTTGTAACTCATGGGGGTAGTCTAGACAATTTTATTCTGTCTTCAATCGCCTCGCTTTAATAGACATAATTCGTTACATGATATTGGTTTATATAGTTCTAACAGAAAATAAAAAGATATACTATAATTTTCTGATCGTTTGCCAGAGACATTGTTCAGGGTAGCGTTGGGCAACCAATGCTTATCAGTTTCATGATGATGATTTTCTGATCAGAATGCTATAAATGAGCCAAACTGTGATACTGCTCACACAGTTTCAATACATGCAGTTCGATACTAAGATCGAGTTTCTGGTTGCTTTGCAGATAGGTTACTTTACGCCAGTGTAGACTGATTACAAAGGTTACAAGCGTACTGGCTGGTGCTTCACGTAATTTATATTAACCAAGCTTAATGCTGAGTACTTCAATAATCAATACTATATTATGTATATCAAGTTGGACGAGTTCAATTCTAACATATACCGCAGATTTCTGAATGGGTGAGCTGCTACAGGCATCAGCCTAGCTTTATTTTCTTAACAAACTACTGCCGAATGAAAATGAAAAATTCTTAGTGAAATTGTGTCGTACTTACGTTTCACAGGGTAATTTGCTGAGTAAGTCTTGTTTGGTTGTGTTGGAACTTGATCATTGTGCATATATATAATAATGTATGATTGAACCACAGATGAAGCAAAAATGTGGACAAGGTTAAACAAAATTTTTTAAATCGGCGGAATACCAGTTTTTGCCTTTTAACGGAACACGATTTTCACTGGAACCGGAATTCCGGTTACTCCCAGCTAATTAGATATGGCGATTTATGATGTATCGTACTTACGTTTCACAGGGTAATTTGCTGAGTAAGTCTCGTTTGGTTGTGTTGGAACTAGATCATAGTGCATATATATAATAATGTATGATTGAACCGCAGATGAAGCAAAAAATAGACAAGGTTAAACAAAATTTTTAAATCGGAATACCAGTTTTTGCCTTTTGACGGAATACGATTTTCGCCGGAACCGAAATTCCGGTTACTCCCTGCTAATTAGATATGGTGATTTATCATGTATGCTTTTAGTATGTTTGATTTGACATTCACTTTGTCTAAAACGTGATATTTATTACAAATTGATTAAATATTTAGTTGAAATATATGCATACATAAATAAAATATAAAATACTCACTTTTTTAATTTATTACATTTACTAGTTTTATCAGTGTTTTAATCTTAATAATTTTGCTATTAATCTTTACCATCATAACTTTAATTAAAATTATTTTATACTCTTGGCTATCCTATATGACAGAGATACAGTGAATACCTGTAAGTGTGTGTTCACATTGCGTACGATACGACAGAGTCTGCGCAATTAATTTTGTTGTATCGGATAAAGTAGTATGAAAACATATATAATACGTACATATATATACGGTACGTAAAAATTTGGTCATATTGGATCGGATGGGACGCAATATGAATGCTCTCTAGCAGTGGAGTTTACTTACCTTTGCTATGCCCCATTGTTGTTAGTTTAATTGCTCCGCGTTATTCCACAGGATGTATCCTATACAAAGGCGTCTCGGGATGAATTTTGGTCCACATCTACATTTATATAGATGCGATATAAGGTTGCGCAGTGATATTTGGTAAAGTTCTGTTTTCGAAATTTAAGGCTTGTAACGAACTGCGACAAGAATGGTTCGAGTCAGGTGTTAGTGAAAATGCTATATCTGGCCATATTCAATATCTTATTCCAGGCGAAACAGCCTGTTTTTCGGTAAGTTTGGAAATAATGATCATTAAAAATGTAAGCTGCCTTACATAAGCAACAGTGGAAGTGCATTTTTCCATCTGAAAATACAACGTGTAAACAAACTATTGGATGAACAGTTGTGTGACGTATAGCATGTACGAAATTAATAACTAGTATGTATCGCTAATATTGCTCTTTTACGAGACACTCGCGTGTAAAGGTGAATAATTATTTTCGTTGGACTTACCCTAAGTAATAACAACCACTCGTACGGATATACAGTTAAAATATTTTAATTAATAAATTAAGGTGATAAAAGGGCAGGTGCTAGGAGTGTTTAGTTTAAGTTTTACTTTCGCGTTGTTTCGAAAATTATATTTTAATTCGAAATTGCATGTCATTCAAATGATAAGAGATAAACGTTGCAGAGTGGTCTAGCGCACTGTCCCCTTCTACCAACTCATAGGTTATGGTTTTCAATTCATGTCGGTATCTTTTGCGTTTTCAGCAGTTTTTGTTCCAGCAAATGTATACATGGGCGTGTAATTTATAGACACGTAACAAGATTATTAGAGCACTATTATTTTAAATGATTTATCAAATATTCAGTTTCGGAATCGGATTCTATAAAAATATTTTGCCCATTTTTGTATAAACTGGCGCTTCATCGATGAAACAAAAAATAGCGAAGCAATTTAAACAGGATTCAATGAAAAATTAACTAGAGAGCAAGAATCAGATAGATGCATACTCTGCGTACTCGGTGGAACTAGGAATGCCATACATTTCAGGCTTCTGCTGTTAGATGAAGGTTTCAATAAATAATTTTGCTATGGTTAATATGAAATAGTAATAATAATGCTTTTGACATGGCTTAACTCAATAATGAGGACCTCCACGAAGTTGCATAATCGGTAAACTAACATCATACAAACATGGTATAATGGTTAAACTAAACATTGTTAAATATAGGACACGTCACAAAAGTTTTTCAAGCATTTGGACGCCAAAGGTCCTCGCGGATCATATAGTTATTTTCACTGCCATACAATAGATAATGGTAAGTATTTTTTGAACATGACATTGTGCTCTGTTGAATTTTTTTAAAATATAGAAACTGTGCGAAGGGTCATTTCACGCTACGATGTCCTTTTGTCCTAAAAAAAATGACTAATAACTTTTTTGGCTCGATAATCTTCATTTTTACTTCCTATGACCAAAAAACGTCAAGGATTCCGAATTTGAGGTTGTTATAGTAAATTTTTCAACTGTTCTGATGCTATAGTTGCCCAACTACCACCCCATGATTGTCAGCCTATTAGATGTAAAATGGCCTCTGACATGCCCCAGTTTGAATATAGCCTCCATTTGGTGATTATATATCTCGTGCAGCCTATCGGCGCGTCAAAATGAGGCTTGGCTGAGCTCCGTCTATCAAAAATAAATCTTATCATGCCTATTCTTGGGTCGAACTTACCACTTTTAAAATACGGTGGTGCCGATTTATAGCTGTTACTAAATGGAAACGAAGTGGCCATAAATGGTAGCTTTTTGTATCGATAGTTTAGCCTGGAGGAAGTGTTATGCCAAAAAAATTACAATATTCCTTTGCCAGACGTGTTACATTATCAGAGGTAGCTGGTGGTCGGGGGGTGTGAATTTTTGTTTACGTTCAAAACCACTCAAAAAGTCTTGAAGCAACGCTCAACTGTATTTTTCACACCATCCAATCTACATTATTTCCTCTAAAAATAATGTGGTCGGGGTGGGGGGTAAATTTGGTCGGGAAGTGGCGGTAAATTTGGTCGGGGGCGGGGGGTAATTTTTTATTTACGTTCAAAACCACTCAAAAATTCTATAAGAAACACTCAACTCTCTTTTTCACACCATCCACTCTACATTATTTCATCTAAAAATAATATGGTACATGGTCACAGCCCTCCGAAAAGTGGGGAGCGGAAACTTCGGGGGGGGCATGTGCATTCTCGGAGAAAATTAAAAGTTGGGGGATAAATTTTGCTTAAAAATACTAATTATGTCCATATTTTCATGCATTTGTACTACCGTAAATGTATTTTCAAGCTAAAAACTATATTTCAGCATTATAAATAGTGGTAATTAATGTTTAAAACCAATTTTCAAACAAAAAACATAAATTTTTTGACATAAAAATTTTTGGAATTAGTTGAACATTGGGGTTTCGGCCGAGTCGGGGGCCGAGCCGTACATGGGGAAAATCTCACGAACATGGGGGTTTTGGAAAGTGTGGGAGTGTGGGTCCTGCACACCCCCTCCCCCACTGTGGACATTCCAGCATACCAATCGCCAGTGTACATGCCTGGAAACGTGGTCGGGGGGGGAAATTCAAAATTTTTAAAAAAGTTTTTTGTCATATGTAGCCGAAATGCAGTGCCACAATATCACCTAAAGGAGCGAAATTTCATCGAAATACCGTCACATGGCCGATTTTTCGAAATTTTTGGTGGTGGTCGGGGGGGGGGGGGTAAAAGCCTGAGATCAACAGGTAGGCCGTGAGATAGAGCTCAGATCGTTTCACCATTCTCGTCCTTATGGGAATGAACCATAACAGACAAATTAATAGACTTGTGCTCACTCCACCATACTCTAAACTAGCAATGGTGTAGGGGTAATCAAATGTACTAAAATCAATCTTTTAACCCTGGTGCCGGCTTAAGTAACAAGATTCCCCTGGGTTAATATTTTTTCAAAAGGTACCCAGGGGATAGGAATGATCTATGAATAACGTTTATGTACCGTGCATAAGTAACGAGTAATGACCAAAAAAAGAATTTAGTCGGGGGTGGTTAAAAATGGGGTTCATTCCATGTCGGCCGCTCCCACTCCAGGATTGGTGTAGACTTGTAATTTGTGTAACTAAAAACGTAGTGTAGACCTGACTAATTTTGCACAAAAAAGAATTAAGGCGATAATTTCCTTGCCTGTCCACAGCCTTCCGAAAAGTAGGGGGACACTTCGGGGGCCCCCCATGTTCATTCTCGGGGGAAATTTCAAAGTGGGGGGATAAATTTTGCTTAAAAATACAAAATATTTCCATATTTTCATGCATTTTTACTACTGTGAACGTACTTTCAAGCTAAAAAACTATATTTTAGCGTTATAAATAGTGGTAATTAATGTTTAAAAAACAATTTGCAAACAAAGAACATAAATTTTCAGACATAAAAAATTTTTGGAATTACTTGAACATGGGGGATTCGGCCGAGTGGGGGGCGGACATGGGGAAAAATCTCACGAACATGGGGGATTTGGAAAGTGGAGTCCTCCCACTGTGGATAGGCCAGAATTTCTAACATCGAGCCACACCATTACCCGGAAAAAAACAGGTAGTAAAATTAGTCATTACCGGTCTTTGTCAATTTGAGACTTATGTGGATGTCCAGCCCCTTATGAAGAGGGTGAGGCCAAAAATTTTTGTTTTTTAAAATATCTAAGTAATGAGGCTTCCTGGCGTAAATAACATTTATGCCAGTTCCCTGCCCGTTTCTGTGCTACAGACCAAAATATCCACGTTTACCCTTCCCACGACCAAAAGGACATCGTAGCATGAAATGACCCCGAAAATTTATTATTCAGCGATGAGATATATCTGAAACATATTAGAGGATTCTGCTCGGACCGTTTCCACATGATCAGTATCGTTTGTATTTAGTGCGCGCCTCCCTTAATAGTCGCGTCAGAAATTGATGAAAAGACTCTCAAACGTGACGGTGTTTGTGCAGCGTCGTTACCGACAACAATGGCAGTGATCGCTGGCGTGTTGGTTCAAAATGTTCTAAAGTATGTACATCATCCAGTCGCTTGAATATTGTGGTAGCCGTCGCGGACAGAATTATTACCGTTGGGTCATATAGCCTCTATGTCCTAGCAAATATTATTTCAGAGAAAAGAGAATTAAAAGTAAACTCTACAACGGAAGTAGCTATCGACATCCGATTTTGCGCAAGGATCATTGATGTTATGGCCCATCAAGTCATAGGTACTGCCTTGTCCACAGTGGGTTGGGGACCCCCCCACTTTCCAAATCCCCCCATGTTCGTGAGATTTTCCCCCATGTCCGTCCCCCCACTCGGCCGAAACCCCCATGTTTACTAATTATATATATCCATTTTAGCTGAAATCTTTATTCCGGAATCCCATATATTACTTTTACTACATATTTTTAAAAATTCACATTTAAACTCACATTTTTTTGAATTTTTAATTTAAACCAATTTTCCTTCCCCCCCCACTTTGAAATTTCCCCAGAGAATGAACATGGGGGCCCCGAAGTTTCCCCCACCCTCACTTTTCGGATGGCTGTGGACAGGCCAGAAGTATATCGTCCATTAACTCAGCTTATGCGGAAATATATTTAGTAAAATGTATAAACAGTTGCGAACTTTTGTTAAATCTTCAAGGGTCGCAGAACTGATTACAACTCAAATCAGCGCAATGTTTGGCCTTTTCGTTTGTGCCATGGTAATACACGGGCCCATTATACTCAAATTTAGGTATTGTATACAATTTTAATGTCATAAGTCTACCGGTCAATAATTCCTCATAACTTACTACATAGGCTTTACTGGATAAAAATGAAACGTTTGAAATAAAATCTAAAATTTCGGTCTTGTCTGTGTGTAGCTACGCAGTTGATGAACTGAGCTGACCACTATTTTCGGTGCCTCTGTGAACTTACGGGTCACAGGATTATTTCTATATCACGGATAATATTGGTTAAACTTTAAGCTTAATCAATCTACTTAGAGAAAAAAGCGCATTTGGCATCTATAACCGCGTAATGCTTATTCTGATTTTCCTAAATTGCATAGTGCTTCTCCAGTTCAGGACGATAATAATGACATGCATTATTCATGTTTCCCTTCAACAGAAGGCAACGGTGGGGAGGAAAACCTTTTATATTCAGAGTTCTACTTTCAACTGTAAAAACGGATTGGTTTCTTTGATTTTGCCATAATTGTATTATAGTTCGTGCTTGTAGGCATATCTATGCTACTTAATTCTTCCCTGGTGTTTAGATTTTCTAGAGATTTTTTGCTCGTTGCATTGCTTTCTGACTTGTTCTATAAAGCAGAAGTTAAGTTGTAAACCAAACGGTTTTGGCGAAACATCTAGTTTCAACTGTAAGCCGATTTGGCTAATTACTTTTTTATTTGCGTGTTTGTGATATACCAGTTGAGAAGCTAGTGTTCAATAAGCATCTTTTTCGGCAAAAATCAATTCAAATTTGCATATTGTGATCAATTGCAACTTGATAACTATAGGGGGACGGCTTCAGCCGAAATTTTTACACAGGATATAACATTATGTGGCATCAATATACCGCAAATATAGTTTCTCAGGTGTATGTTGGGATGGAATAACGGACTCGGAGCAGAGATTTTGGGCCCCTTTCTTTGGACTTATCATTTGTAAAGTGGTAATTATATGGACACTTATGGCTCAAATTTAACTATTGTATTTAATGTTATGTGCCATAAAGTCTACCGCTTATAACTCCAAATTAGGTACTGCTTATAAATTTTTATAATATGTCACATATCTTTATTACTAACAAATATAGATTATGTACTGCATATGATTTACATGTTACATAATATATGTTATATAAGTGAAAATTCTGGCCCACAGTTCCAAAAATATGCTGTTGTCATAAACATTATTTAGCTTCGCTGCAGGTAAGCAGACCTGTCCATTATTTTCACTGCGCGCGTGAATTTACGAACTACACATGGCTTTACGGTTATTCCTGTATAGTGGGTAATTTGAGAAATATTCATTCAAACCTTAAACCTGATCAATCTACTAGAGAAGAAATTGCATTGTCCGTTTATAACCATTAATAACGTAATGCGTATTCCAATTCTATATTTTCATAGCCTTACACAGTTCAGCACGATAATAGTGACATCCATCTCCATCTTTCAGCAGAAGGAGCAGTGGAAAAGAGCTGCTCAATTATATTCATAGTTCTGTTATCGACAGTGCCAAAATGGATTGTTTGTTTGGATTTGGCAAATTCAGTAGTGTTTGCTTGTGGGCATACCTATGCTACTTATTTTGCCCTGGTGGGATGTTAAATTTACCGGAGAACTTCTGTTTCATTGCTTTCTGACTAGTTATATAAAAATGACTGGTCTCCGTAGTAAGAGTGATATCGGTTGCCAATATAGTTCTCATAGATATTCAAAATTGTTATTTTGGACACTAAAAGCATCAGTTTGAGCCATTTCGGTGTTTTGAGATCATATTTAATATGTATCCTATGTCATATAAGTTTACACAGACAGGTGAAAATGGTTACTCTCTATGTAGAATTGATACACGTATGTTTCGCTGCAGGATTCGCAAGGCGCTTTTAGACTTTGCCTTAACGCATTCCGTCAGGTTCTCACTTGGGAGTCTTTTAAATGACCAAGAGTGTCCGTTCCACATTTAACTTCCAGTCCTGAACATTTCTGGCGAAATCATTTTTCACATATTTCGCATTGAGGGCTAAGAGCATTGTGTGAGAGACATTCTTTTCGCATTCACCACATGGGTAACGTGAAGTATTTGGGTCTGGGTTCTTCTTGATGTCACCGGCTCCGCACAATAGCAGACTCCAGTAGGCCGGATGTCCAGTGTCTGCTAGCAAAAGCTCGATTCTTCCGGTGCTTTTCTCTCGGTTTTGGTTTCTATACATCTGAGCAGGAAGATTGTTTCGAACCAATCGACATGGAATTTCCATTGTTATTGGTAACTGGAACACCACTGCAAGGCGACCTCCGTGGTTCCGCATGTTTTATATTCCAGTGAGTCAGTAAGTTAAGTTTGAAGACAATAGATGTGCAACTGGTTGTAAAATTTTGTTTTGAGTAGGAATTCACAGTTAAAGTTATCTAGCTTGTATTATATTAAACGTTTTTGATTGTTTATTTCAATTACAAGAGCTATTATATGTAATTTTTGTACCTTAGGATTTCTTTTTCCTTGCCCGTTTTTCCCTTTTCTTTTTCCGTCTAGTAAAAAATAAAACAAAAAATATTTAATACTGCAATACAAGAAGCATTTTTGGACCGCGCATAAGTGTTTCTTTTTTCTTGCATTGTTACGGTCATTTTCCCTGTAGTTTTAAATCAGGATAATGATTACAGCTAGCTTATCTTTGTCCTGGCAACGGAATGTGTGACGTTAGTGATTTTCAAATTTTTACGAATATAGTTAACTCGTAGAACCTTTTTACCAATACTATCTCGATCGCTTTGCAATCGAGTAAACAACCAGTTCATTTTAGCATGCTTGTTTTCAAATTTTAGAATTTCGACATCATGATGTGACGATGTTATTTTGGTGGTGTAATGCATTTTACACGGTATACGGAATCTTAGTATTTAGTTTAGGCACCCTCGGAGATATGATCGGAAGTAATCGTGTAACGTGGTACATTCACCAAAATGTCGAAGCCCCATTAAGTCGATATTTGGGGTTTGTGATATCTTTGCTATCAATGTTCGGTTGTTATATTCTGGAGGTTTTACGGAGATATGACTTCTGTAACAGGACCACTGCGTTCGGCCTTCACACGTTTATAATTGGTGTTTTCCTCTGCTACATTCAACTGATGGAAACATACTATAGAATTTAAGCAGCTTTAAGTCATTTTACTATCATGTCGGATTCCTGATACTTGTCAAAAATTTTGCCAAAGTACTTGAATCTTGAATGCTTATTAAATAGGTAATATCATAATTCCATGCATTTTAGATTTTAAACAATATTATGGTTCGGAAATGAAACTGAGGCACCAAATCGGTTCGTGATAACGCAAATCGTGTTCGTAATCAATATAATAATTGCGTATTGAATCTTTAGATATGTATTTTTTGCTTTTTGCTCTGCTTTCAATACGTTTCTTTAGAAATCTCATTGGTGTTAATGCCAATGAAAACCGCCGATCTACATTTAAGTGTAATTAAAATACAGATAATGTGTCTGGAAGGACTCAAACTTAGATTGTTATAACCCTGCTTTTGTTTTACAGTTTCACACTTTGGCACAGACTGTGCCTTTAATCAAAGCAAATTGTACAATCTTCATACATTTCAAGGGTAATTTATAATGTTGGATACTGAAGAATTCGTTTCGATCTCTTTTCCGCCTTTACTAACTTATAGGTTGTTTTACTTCTGAATTTATTATTGTTTAAAATTATGCAGGAGGCTTCTCAATTTTGGCACTGTTTCTTATTATTTGGGGTACAACGCGCTGGAGGACTTCTTTCCTTGCTACGCAATGAAGCCAAATCCTCATTGTAGTGATCTGAATTGTCAAAAGCGTCAACTGGAGACAAAGGTAGTGCATACTATGTATTGAATGCTGTGGAGGAATTAAAAGTATGTTATGCCGTTGTGTTCACGCTGTTTTATGTGTCAAAACGTGTTGTGTATTACTAGTAGTAACAACGAGCGAATGGTGCAATGATTATTGCTTATTTAGGTGTTCAGTGCATAAATCAAATATATTTTATCAAAACTTGTTGTGTTTTGTAGTTAGTTTTTGTAAGTTTT
Source organism: Trileptium ribeirensis (assembly GCA_030248225.1). NCBI lineage: Eukaryota > Metazoa > Nematoda > Enoplea > Enoplida > Thoracostomopsidae > Trileptium > Trileptium ribeirensis. Next base: position 17,066 of record JASANE010013273.1, read on the forward strand.
AACTATTTCCATATTATATTAGCTATTCGTCATCTTTGTTGGTTTATTAATAGGTGAAGCTCCGCGTACAATTTATTAGCTTTACTTGGATAAAGTTCCTGGAAATGTGTAAACTGATCCCCAGCTTTACATTTGTTCAGAGTCTGTAACGTTAGCGTGAATATTCTATTTTAAAACAGCCGACATGTTTCTTGGAGGCACTCTACATAGAAATTAAATGATGCGTAGGTATGGCCCATAATCAGTAAGGGTTAGCTTTTTTGTTTTAAGTATTTCATTTGAATAATGGTAGTCAAGTTAGCTTCACCATGCATTATGTCTTGTGATGCAGCTGTGTTATTCGTTGCGTTTATCAACGTGTTATTTGTGTACTTGGTTATCGTCAAACCAAACAGATTTGTGGAAGTGATAAAACCATAGGAACGGTTGTGCTAGCTTACAATAATTCTAGTCTCGCGCTCCGTACCAGCTATCGACGAACATGTTGAAAGTTGACCATGTGTTCAAGAACGTTTTGGAACTTTAGATTGACAAAAGTTTCGTTTTGTAATATTGTTTTAGAGTTCCTAACTTTGGCCCATGTTACCTTTAGAGGCTTTAGACTTAGTATATCGAATGCCGGGTAGCATGCATGTCACTTTCGGCCCTAAAGTTACGTTGGCTCTAATGTTTATGTTTGTGTCTGAGCCAATACCATTATTTATGGTTTTCGTGTGTTTATATTTTACGTAAAAACCTGTTTTTTATAGGAAGAGCAAAAATCAAAACCCAAACAACGCGGAAAGCCAAAAGTTTCTCAAGACGATCATGTTGTTCACGAAGATAACTCATGGGGTAATAGATTTCTTGAGACACTTTGCACTGCCATTTGTGTTTTTGTATGACTCCACCACAACAGCCGGGGAATTACACAGTTTGAACCTCTATGAAACAATAACAGCTACAAATACGGAGACAGATTACATTGTGAAACTTATCACAAATTACTTTCACATGATACTTTTTGTGCAAGTCATTCTATCACAGTCGTGTTGGCCGAAAATAGTATAGTATTATAGTGCATTACGTATGTTTTATATGCATATAAAAATCATATTTTGTATAATAAACACCACGGTCGGCAAATTCCCACCTACCGTAAAAATTGAACTACTGATGATACTTGAAAATGTGGAAAAAATGCAAAACAAAGAGTAAAACCACAATAATTCAGGGGCTTGCTGACTTTCTATGTGATTAAATGATATATTAAATATCCAAAAGATAATGAAGCGCCGCAAAATATAGTTAAGAAAAGAATAGAAATTAGCTTGGACCGTCGGCATCACAACTTTCAGCTGGGGTATAGCCAAAATTAGTAAAAGGCACAGAAATAAGGGGCTATATTATTGCAACAAAATAATGTAATAGGTTGTCCTTAAAGCTATGGTTTTGGTACAAAAATCGCATATTTCCTGTAGTTTAGTGCACAAAAGTCCCGACTGTAGTTGGGAATACCGTAAAAATTGTTCTTTTAATGATAGATTAAAAAGGACGAAAAATGTAAAACAAAAACTAAAACCGCAATTATTAAAGATCTTAATGCCTAGCTATTAATTTGTCGATATATTAAATATATTAAGCGCCAAAAGATATAATTCAGAAAAGAGTAGAAATCTTCAACGTTTCAACTTTCTGCTGGAAAATAGACAAAAGTAGTAAAAGGCGGAACTAAGATTATTCTGTCCGGCAAGAAACATGTGATGGATTATCCCTTTTACTATAAAGTTGTGGGTTTGGTTCAAAAATTACTCATTTTCGTCGAATTTAGTGCACTAAATGCCAAGCAGTAGTAACGGATGGTATAGGCATAGTATACAGTATGTACAACAATTTACATAAATAATATTTTGTATATGACAATGTAAAATATATTAGGTTATGTATTGTCGTAACGGTAATTTATGATGCGTTGTTAAAACGGAGGCAGCGAAGTGAGTGGAGTTTCTGCTGAAAGCGTTACGGAAAATCGTGAAAATTTCTTTTTTTTCGTATGTCGAAGATAACCACATAGTTACCCTTTTGTTGGGACGATTTCCGCAAAATTTGTTCGATAGCAAAATTGATGCCGATATGCACTTCAACGCTGAACGCTAAGATATCCGACCCCATCTTCCAGGAGACTGGAAAAATGTGTTAAGGGTTGTAGCAATACCGATGTCGCTACAGGACACAACTTTCACATCGAAAGACATAGACTGATATCAGAATTCATTTTTTATAGATAGCTGTATACAACATTGATTTATTGTGGGACCACTTTATGGGCCGCTGTAGGCCCGGATACGATTCGTTGACTTGTTAGAAATGTTAATTCAAAATTCTGTGTTTTGCCTTACAACTAGTGTATCTTAAGCTAGGAAACATGCTAAATGTGATGATTTTATTATCTAGAGTCCAGCATTACTGTATTTTATGACTTGAGCTGTTTCAATTATTTTTTGGGATAACGAATCCAATTACCAGAATGTAGCTTGTCTTCATGTGTAGTTGTATCTTGCGTGTAACGCATCAGTGTATGGCTTTTGGCACGTTGAATACAATTTTTGGTTATTACATTCCAGCTTTTCATCACCGGGCTTCTTCAAACTACCAAAGTTATACCCACGGCATGAGCTGCGGGTCACCCCGGTTCGGAGCTCACGGATCCGAAAATACCTGTAGGCAATTCCCCAGTTCATTGCAGAAATAGGTTTACCGAAACAGTTTAGTATGTCGTCACATATTTGTTATGTTTTGTTTTTCTGCATTTTAAGTAAGCTGTTATAGGTTTTGTGACATGCCGAAGACGGCCATAATGTTCTTTAAATATTATAAGACAAACACTACTGGGCTGCAGTGGTTCTATAGGTTTTTGGGGCGGTGTATACAGCCGTGGCAGAAACAAACTCATTCGGAAACGGTCCAAATAGAAATCGATGTAAATTTGGATTAATTGTAATCGACCGAAATCTACTGAAATTTCATTTAATTGAAAGTAAGGGAAGTTTTATAAATTTGAAATTTATTTATTCGCGATAAAATCGAAATCGATCGAAATTTGGTTTAATCAAAATCGACCGTATTTTTCATCTATTATGTTGCACTTATTTCTGGTCGTGACTGTCCTGACATTAGCACGTAATTATTATGAGCGGTTATGTATAATTAATATTGTGTGTCTTATATTCTAGTAGCTTGTCTTATCGCCAAGACGGCGAATTCTGAGTTTTAAATACGTACTTTGAAGAGATGTACACAGCTATAGTGGGTTGCCGAATATCAGCAATGTTTCTTCAACAGCTGATAAGATGTATATGGTCATTGTGCTCACAATAATTCTCGAGTACATCGCGGAGGATTTACTCTAGAAAATATGACAAAAACAATACAGCTCGAGCAGTTGCGGAGATATTACCATCTTCGCTTATTTTGTCTGTCGTTTGTCCGTCGAAAAACACGTTTTGACGGAACCTCGCAATGAAGCAATGAAAATAGTAGCATACCATTTGCAGCTACGTACATAATGAATTTCTCTGCAAAAGGAGGCCAAAAACACGTACATTGCTTAAGTTGTTAGGGAGATTTACCGTTTTATGTATTTTGTGTCCATAGGACCAAATTAAGCAACGCGATTTTTAGGCCCCTTCGCGACCCAACCGGGGCCTCTTTGGTCCGCTTTTTTTGGGGAGGGGAAAGATTTTGGCATCGAGTGTCGCCTCAACCTAGAGGCCACTAATAGAGATTTCAAGATTTCAAACGAACTATCGCACTACTAGATTCGCCTAGCCAAAGTTAAGTTCCTAAAAACAATACGTAACAGACATTGTCATATTTCACCACTGTCACTGATAGCATGAATTTATTCTATACTTTTCTTGTTTAACTCACTACACTCATAATTCAATTATATTGTGTAATAATTACAGGGATATCATTAGTTCAAGAGTCCACTAATCTAGAATCATCGCCTGATAATTCGTTTCATAATATTCCGAACTGTGATGGTTTGAAGTTTGCTTATGATACTCCAGATACATTAAACGACGTAAGATGTGATATTTTTAACTTCAATACTTTGTAACAACAACTGATTATTTTTTGCTAACCTTAGCTGATCACAACGTTTTCGTGTCAAAAAAAATTCACATATATTTTCTGAAGAAGTGAATGATTACTGTAGTAATTCCGATCGTTAATATTTCTTTGAAGTTCAAATTATGATTTTGGTTTTCTTAGCATTTCGCGTGAAACCGAAATAACATAAATTATTTATAAATAAACACTGTAAAGCGTATTAGTCTGCATTGTACACAGTGTGACACTAAACTATACAATTGTTAATTATAAGAGTAACACCATAACAATGTTTTAGACCTGAGCAATAACATTTTGGCACTGTACAAAAACAAGAAACTGGAAATGATTTATCCCATGTATTATTTAGTAAATAAAGTTTTGCTACATATTCTAATACATTTTAAAACTGTTTTTACACAACAATTTTTTCATAAAATGTTGCGCTGATATAGATACTCTGTGTAGGATATCGTTCTTAGCCTGATACCCAACTAGTACGTTAGGAGGGCGACCATCCACAATAAAACAGAAAGTCCAGTCTGTTGGTTCAGAATCAGGAGAGCGTGAGTTGCAGATTTTTGCTAAAATATGAATTTGCGACTTCTTGGCATTAGCTCAATGAAAATTGATTGTGGTACTTCTAGTAGTCGTATGAAACTGGTTGAAGCTAGAACACTGGTTGGAGCAGATACTTTATTTAAATATGAAAACCATTGTTATTTTTTTAAATTGTCTACAGATTCATGGATCCCGTGAAAAATACTGGTGTCTTTTCGGTTATCCCCCAGCCGGAATTTCGTCAATTTTGAAGATACAGATAAATTTTTGGTACCAATCGATTCATTTCGAACAGCTAGTTCAGAAAATACCCACTTTACCCACACCCATGACAAAGATTTTTTGAGGTCTCCATGGTCCCCCTTTGGGAACCCAAAAATTTTGTTCTTCGGAATATGGTCATTCGACTCGGCTGGATGAGACAAGCCTTTACTGGTGTGTAATTTATGGAAATCTACCCCATCGTTACAAAGTTATGAGGGTATAAGTAACCCTGATGGGCCGTACGTTATAACGTTAGAAAAAAGAAGAGCTTAGAGCGGGGGGTTCGGGGGCGGGAGCCCCCGACTTAGGCTTAGGCTTAGTGTATGTCTCATATAAAGACCTTAGCTTAGGCTAACACTATGGCTTAGCCTTAGTATACCCATAACGGCATGGCCTGCATTTTATTTCTGCACCTCAGGGTTACTTGGGCCCTCATAACTTTCTAACGGTGGGGTAGATTTCAATAAATTACACACCAATCAACTTGTCTCATAACTAGTCCAGTTCGGCTTGCGGCTGCATCGACTCTATTGAGCGTGGCTTATATAACTGGTCGGCGAAGCTATCGCTGAATGACAGGCTGCTTCGTGTCTACTATGACTACATCATCATCATCGCTCAGCGTGGGTTTTGTAATCCATGCATTTGCGAACATGCAGAGGAGGGAGAAAACATAAATCCTTCTCACACGTCATATGTCACTTAAATGGTGTAATGTGCGGTTTATGTGGACACGAAAGCGGGAGTGTCTCAATAAGGATGCCAGTTATTGGTAATTTCTGGTCTTATAGGGCCACTCGGTAGACTCACGCGAACGCAGCTTTAAAGGTAGGTATGAAAACGATACCGCTCAACTGCGATATTCGTACAATTATGAACCGGTATCCTCATTTTCTCTTTCAGATCGTTCACGGCATAGAACAGCGTCCAATATTATGAAAACAATGTTCAGCAGGCATATGCCGGGGCGGTAATAAGAACAGACGGACTTCTCGCTGTTTTGTCAAACTGAATGCTTCCTTCCTCCAACTGTCATTAATATTTAGTTCGCAGAGTGCAGCTGCATGTATAATGGCATGCAGGTCAGATCTCGTGAAATCTGATTGCGTCTTATTATGCGATACCTTATAGAGATCGTGTATTTGTATATTGGTATGTTGAGAATTAATTTCAAGGTTGACTAACTTTATTCCCTGGAAAGCGGCTTTATATTATACAATTTTTTGTAGTAGAACAGAGCGATACAATTTTTATATAGGTTATAAGAAATAATTGTTTCTTTTGGTATAAATTAAAATTTCGATTTGCTACAATAATATTCTTTGGTTAGGGAAAGTGGTTTAATAGTATGCGCCATATATTTAATTCTTTTCAGACTTTTGATGTTTGCCGCATTGTTGGTCGCATTTTGCGAAATCTAAAATGAATATTTTTGCATGTGATTTATTTTTACTGCTTTGTTGCTGCCGCTCAGAAACTATTTCGTACTGTAAAAATTACATTTTCAGGCTTCCGAACAGCTCGTTAATGATTCTAGTGCTAATCTGAATGATCTGATGGCCAAAATGAAAAGTTTATGATAAAAACGCAGTCAAGCAAATATTTATCATTGTACGGTGCTAACCAGAAATACCTGTCGCTTTCTTTAGTCTAGCTCGAAAACTAGATCGTATTAACTCTTCCCCACTCTAATGTGACAGCTATTTTTGGCTATTACTACCACCATACCAGAATGACTATGATTTCTAACAAACAGAGTTGTTGAAGCGAGTCGAGCAATTTGAGAACGTTTTTGGGAATGTTTCTCACGTTGTGTCAAACATCAGCAATGCTTTTATATTAATTGTTTACTTTTGTAATTTATTCTCATTTACATGAGCAATTATATTTATTGGGCATGTACTACGGAACTCTGTTGGAACAAAACAATTCTATATTCGTACTAATGTTGAACAAGTACGAAAAGCAGTCATTTCTGGCATGGAATGTAGTATCTATTCCCGGTATGGAATGTGGTTATCCGGCAGTTTTTGGCTTTGACAGATTTTCACTAGGTCATTTTGCGGTAAAACATTGTTTTATGTTGTTTTTCTATCACAGTGAACAGCTGGTTAGATTGCGTGTTCTTCAACGTTGTTTTCTCGCTTGGTGGGGTAAGAATATTAGGGCTACACTCTTCTAACATTGTGTTCAAGAGCTGAATCTGCGAGATGGTCTCGAATTTCGACGCGAAGCCTATGTCGCGAGATATCGGCTGCGAAAGACCCGGACATGTATGACCAAATTTGGCAAATAAGCGCCCTTAGTGGAAACTCCGCTCACTCTGTTTCAATAACTTTCTTTTATTCAAAATTCTTGCGTATGACTTGTTAAATTATCGTATTATTTGGCTTATGGTTTGGTGCAGATGCAACTTGCTTGACCATTGCAGTAGTAACAGCATCTGAGGTAAGAAATGAAGTATGTAAATACTTTCACCCAAAATACATTCTTGTATAACACATGGCATTTAAATTGTCTTATTGGCTCATGTAGGTGCAACTTGTACGGCGGATGTATGATATATGGATTGTTAATTTCATCTATGTTCACATTTTTGCTACAACGTCGTAAGGCGAAACCATTTCTCAGCCAAAAAAAATTCATACTAAGTGTTACTGCTGTCGTTTGTATAATTCGACAAAGTTTAAGATTACATAATGAATATTTACATGTGTATTGAACGTATGTTTACCAATTTCCAGTGCGGTAAACCGTCCAATAATTTCTGTTGTAAAGCTTTCTACATTCATGTAAAAATATAAATTAATAAAATAAATGAAATGCTAAAATATCCTTTAATGTGGTTCGCTTCCGCTGTGCTTTCTCATTGCAGGTAATCCTATGTCACGTTCTGTGCTGCGCTGCGCCTCATGTTCAATAACAAGCTTTCAATTCTTGGTTATGCACTAGCATGCTGAAGAAGCGTTGCGTTACAAAAGTAAAACATGCATTCCTGAGGCGTGGATAATTTGAGCAAATGGGTCATTGCAAATCCATATGATTATATTAAACTTGTTGTGTGACTACTTTTCAGCCAAACTTTAACGGTTGGAATTTTATCTTGCAACACACTTTTATAGATTATATCCCGTGTTTTATATAATTTAGGGTTGAGTCTCGGGAAGATTCTATTTTATTTGTTGCAATTTTGTTGATGACCCTTTTTGGTTTATACCCCGTGGCTTATATCATTTTGGATTGAGTTTCGGGAAGATTCTGTTTTATTTGTTATAATTTTGCTGTTGAATTTTATGCTGTTCAACCAAAGTAATTTAAATAAATATAGCTTATGTGTATGCCTGTTCTGCGACTTATGGTTATGTGTTTATTTTCCTATGTGACCCATGCGTACGGCAGTATGGCGCCTCCAAGGTTCGGGATTAGAGAGCAAAGGTTTTTACCTCATTTTAGTAGCTTTCACGGAAGCAAGGTTTTTATCTTAACTTTCGAATTTTTTTTTCTGCTTGGTTTTATTTCGTAGTAAAATGATAATGCCGATATCCTTTTTTGTTTTTCGATTTAGGATCTGGTTCATGGGGTTTCAGCTATGGCACTCTCGCGGTTTCTCGACACAGAAAAGTTTAATTTGGGGATTTTCAGGCATGGGAAACTCATTGTCGGTGTTGGTTTTGCTTTGTGACCCATGGTTCCATGGGTACGGGGGTGTGGCACCTTCGTGGTTCCTCGACCCAAGACTCGAAAATCCTGAGCGGCTGAAAAGTTTCACTTGGGGATTTTCGGGCATGGCAAACTTATAGCTGGCGTTGATTTTGCTCTGCGATTCATGGTTGTATGGGTACGGGGTATAGCGCCGCCATGGTTCATCGAAACAAAATTCCTAATGTTACTGTTACATCCAGGGAGGCTGATAGCTTGGACTTCAGGGTTTTTGGAGCATGGGGAACTTATTGCCGGTGTTAGTTTTGTTCTAACTTGTGCGGTATTGTGTGATATCTACATATAGGATATCGACGTATGCTAGCGAGAGCTGATTGGCTGTGCATGCAAAAGGCATAAGTATACCAGGCTGGTCATGGGAATAGAATGGGAATTATTTTGATTCCCATGCGAAATCAATTCCCTACGTAGGAATATTTGGAACTGATTGAAAACTTTGTATATATATATAGTTTTCATAAGATCAAGTATCGTACACCAGCTTAGATGCATAATACCTGTTACTTGGTTTCAACCAACTTCACAAAGCAAACGAATAACAACGGTGAGCTTCGGCGATCAATTGGTCACGCAGTGTGCCCTGTGATAAATCTATGTTAAATTGCGAACGAAAGGGCTAAATGAACAGTCGTCTAAATTTTTATTAATAGATCAATAGTCTAATTTTTAATTAACTGACATTTGTTGTCGAGTGTGATTGCATCATGCCTAATGCAACAGATTTTGCGGACCAATACGATTATGGATGCTATGTGGAAAGAGTGCATGCTTGCCTCGCATTTATTAAAGCACTTACGAAATTTCTGTGCTTTGATGATTTCTGAGGTGCCTCATATATGTGTTACTTTAATTTGCTGGTCCGCTATATTAATGTTTGAGGTCAGTTTGATACCAGAGCTCAAATAGGTATGCATTGGTGGAAAGCCGAACACAGAAATAAGTGTTGAAGTTCATTTTTTGTAACGGTGATCGAAAATTTGTATGGCAAAATTAAGCTTGCTGAACCCTATTTACGTTGATATATACGTATTATACAGTTTTCAAGTGACCAGCACTCAAACCAAAATTAAGTGTTTTTGTCTAGTTGGTTTAATGTGAGGTATTTCGTTAGCTAAAATTGACAAAATAGATTATTGAGCAGATAGGTATGTATATATGCTACAAGCTTTACATGGCATGCGAATACAATAAATTTAAGGATTTCACTTTGTATGAAAACAGATTTCTTATGCTTTTTACATAATAATTTTGATTGTTTGCGAACAGCCTTCTCTGGCGTCGTAAGCAGTCTAACATTGCCTAAATATTGACGAATTAACACTTGCATTTCAATTCGCCAGATATATATATACCAGTAAATTAACAAACAATGTGCCTACATATTTTCGTACACTGTTCGATAAAAAACTCTATGTGCAATTCAGTGCTCTTGTGTAGTCTATCTAAAATCTACATGAAATAGTGTCAAATGGAAAATCTGTTACAGCGGTTTTGGTGTCAGCTCACACATAATATTATATTGTTCATTGTAAAAAATCTAAGGACGTGAGCAACACCCGAGCA
>JASANE010013274.1:5000-12831 GCA_030248225.1 Trileptium ribeirensis
ACGCGTTCATAATGTGTATATTAAATAATGGCTTTGATTTGTAGTACTTAATCGTTTTCCGTCTAATATCGACACTGCATTCGGTTTGATCAAAAAATTGCAACGCTGTTTTTTGCCGTAGAAATATGAAATAAGTATATAGATCATGTTTCAATGGTCAATTGTCAATCTGTCGTGCAGAAAAATGGGTTTAACATTGAAAATCTCGAAAAAGCGATGAAATCCAGATGGGAGAAAGCTTTTAGAAAATGTTTTTGGTGGTCACATATATTTTACTAAAAAACGTAAATGCTGCAACTGATCATATATTTTCTGTTGGGCTCTGATAGTAGTGTGACCTCCACAGCTTAACTTACTTTAGGAATCTCATGCAGTATGAAATCAAATGGATCTAAATCTCAATATTTAGAAGCAACTTAGGTTCTTTTCCGCTATCCCACCAGCCTGAATTTGGTCAATTTTGAAGATACAGAACAGAGTTTGGTACCAATCAATTCATGTGACGATGTGACGGTTTAGAAAATACTCATTTTACCAATATCCCTAAAATTTTTTTTACGATTTTTTGAGGTCCCCCTTGGGAACCCAAAAAATGTTTTCTTCGGAATATGTCCATGGTTGGTACCATTCGACTCGGCTTGATGAGAGAAATCTACTGGTGTGTAGTATATTGAAATCTACGCCACCGTTAGAAAGTTATGAGATCCCAAGTAACCCTGAGGGGCGAACATATAATGCAGGCCATGCCGTTCTCGATATACTAAGATTAAGTCTTAGTCCTAGCCTACGCTAAGGTCCTTATATGAGACATACACTAAGCCTAAGTCGGGGGGATGCCGTCCCCGAATCCCCCGCTCTAAGCTATTCCTTGTTCTAACGTTATAACGTACCGCCCTCAGGGTTACTTGGGCTGGGCCCTCATAACTTTCTAACGGTGGTGTAGATTTCAATATACTATAGCATGTCATCACCAAGCCGAGTCGAATAATACCAAACATGACCATATTCCGATGAAAACAATTTTAGGTTACCAAGGGGACCTCAAAAATTCGGAAAAAAAGTTTTTCATGGATATGAGTAAAATGAGTATTTTCTGAACAGCCTTATCGAGCTGAATCGATTGGTGCACCAAAATCAGCTCAGTATCTTCAAAATTGACCAAATTCGAGCTGGGGGAATAATAGAAAAGAACCGAAACTTAATCTGCTATTTAGTATAAATGTGCTAATTATATATTGAGGATAATTATGCTAAATGAGGACCTGGAATGTTTAACATAAGGTAAGCTTAAAATTTACAAGAAGTATACATGCTAAAAATTTAAAATTATAGCATATTATTGATAAATTAAGTAGCTTTTTTAGCTTTGTTTTTTGCTACTTAACTTATTTAGTGTAATTATGCTTAAGTGTTAACAAGCGTTTACAGCGTAATATTAAGCGTCAAATTATGCAAGAAGTTTGCAATAAGAATAATTATGCTTAAAATTGGGAATATTTGCGCTATATTTTTATTAAACATATTATACTAAATATATTAAACATAAAAATTCTGTGTAATGTAGAAAATACTTATATACTTAAATATATGCACACATAAATGTCCGAAAATATCTATAACCATAAGTTTTCAGCTATAATATATGTCCGTACTTCCAACATTTGTTTTAAATAAAAATTCTTAACTAGCACTTCTTAAGAAACAAATATGCATCTAAAATGTGTCGATAGGGATAACGGGGTTACAACCGCATGGCTGGAACACCCCTGAAGCCATATTTACCCACGCCACGCCCGTACGACCCTCTCCCCTTTGCGACGCGTGCCGAAAGGACATCGAAAATTTCACAAAATTTGGGGCATAATTAGCAAAAATGTCGGAGAGGGTGTCTCCCCCTCCGAGACTTCCCCTTCGAAAATCGTTTACTAGTCTAACCAGACGAACCTTCGGCAACTATGATTTATATATTGTAAAATTATCATGTTTTAATTTTGTTTGAGCTAGACTCAGAGTCAGTTAAGTCTTGGTTCTATTTTAAAATTTAGATATGGAACAACTGGAAACTTACTAACGCTGTTTTAGACAAATATAGGGGTCCAAATATACAATTAGCCTAATAATTTTTACCATGTGAGCTATTAATATCGATTTATGCGCGAGTAAACTGAAAATCATCCCGACAGCCACCCTATTTTGTATTTTTGAATAAAATTTGTTACGGAACGCTTTTGGTCAATTGAAATTCGGCGTAAAAAGGTTCGCGAACACAGCGCTCGCGATTGAAATCTAACAATTCTGTGTTCACGAAAATTGAAGTAAAATTATCCAAATATTTGAGAACGAAAATTTGTAGATTTCATTGTGACGTCAATTTTGCATTAAATTTGTTCGCGAACACTGCATAATCCAAATTTAAATGGAAATACAGTAGGGAACGGAATTTCTGCAAACTGAAATCGCCAAAATTCTGTTCGAACACAAATCTAATTTCGGGCACTTGCATTCGAGTTTTCCAAATTTCCGTTAGCGAAAAACCAAATGAAATGAAGCATGTTTTCCGTAACAAGGGTTTGCGATTCGATATCGTTAATGACAGAATAGCATGGATGACGGGGTCACCTTAGGCTTACTCACGCAGCATTGTTGGTAAGGGAATATATGTCATTTAATGTAGAACCTATCACAATCTATATATGATTCGTAAGTGCCCTTATCTACAACATAATATTTATCTCTGACTTCAGGGATTACAGCGTTGAAACCTGCATTCTTTGACTTAATGTCTGCCATTGTCGTAGGGTAAACCCAGCGGTAAAACTGAAGCAATTCTTACCATTGGAGCTACTAATATCGATTTGTTGTTGATACGGCAACGTATGATACGGATGTATCATCGGTACATACGGTACCAATGCACCAGCGTAACGCGTGGTATAGATATCCTCGAAAGCCATTGTTGCTTCGGTAGAATCGTTTGATTCCTAACGAATTATTTTACAGTTGAATATTTTAATAAGTCGGATATCTTTTCAGGTTCAATACCAAATACGCGTTTATGCAAAGGTAATAATTAATTGAATATTTTTATAATTATTAGTCAATACTCGCAGGAAATATATGTCTAAAATACAAAAATATTTTGATAAATATCATTTTAGGAATATTAAATACAAGTTCATATCATATAATTTAACATATATCCCAGATTGACTTCGCAATAACAACTTCGCTGGTGAAATTGTGCCAACTATGAACTTTGCAAATGACAGCTAACAACAGTTTCATAGACAAAAACGATTTGGTTAACATGGTTTTGACATCAGTATCTAAGTTCCTTGGTCGATTTTCCAACTACAGTTGAAACTGAATTTAAATTAATGTTAATTGAAGAAAAAAACAAAGTTGGGAACCTGGAATATGAGATCTTCACACCTATCTGTGTATCAAAAACAACAAAGATGTATTAAGCGCCATAATATATATCATAATAATAATACTAATAAGGCATTTATAAAGCGGCGTTTTTGCTGATAGCGTTGGAAAAGCGCTGAATACGATATAACCATTAGTAACAATATGATAATTTTTGAGATTATAAAGGTAAACCCTGCGGAAGCAGAGACGTCTTTAACTTAGACTTAAATTCAGTAACGTTTAAAGCACCGTCGCGAAGCCTAGATGGCAATCTGTTCCATGAGGTCGGACCGATGAACCAGAAACTATTATTCCGTGTGACGTCAACGCGTAATACTCTTTCATTGGCTAAGCGAGTTGGAGTTGATAGTTGAAACATTTAAGCAATGTATGCAGGGCTGTAAGACGTCAGAGGTTTGTGAACCAGCAGGAGCACTTTGTATCGAATTCGCTGGTCAAGCGACAAACAGTGTAGCTCATGCAGCACAGGACTTATGTGTTCGCAGCGTCGCGTACCAGAAACAATATATGACTCAGAAACTAATGTCAATTTGATTGGACCGACGGCGTTGCGCTTTAAGTTTGGATATATCCGAAAGAATTAAAAGGCACAAGTAGAGGACTATATGTTTGCTAGAAAATACTACTATGGGTAATCATTCATACATTCTATAAAATGTGAATTTAATACAAAAATTGCGTATTTTCTATAATTTAGTGCGCTGAAGGTTAAACGACAGTTGGGAATAAGTATTGTAATGGAAATTCTATAGCCGATTCGCGTTTTTATGAAGCAGTGAAATTTGAAATTTCAGTATTTATATTTATTTTGTTGCGTGGATTTATAACACAACAAAATAATGCTTTATTCCATTAAGCGGCGTTTACGCTATAAAATGCCCCCATGTGGGAAGACTAGTCATTGTGTGATAACTACCATACCATGGTGTATAGTAGTCGGAAAGACACACGGAAAGATATCACGGACACAATGTGCAATCACACTATGGTGTCATGGACCAGTGGCAGACCAAGGAAACCGTGACGGGTGCGTATATGCTGGGGTCCAAAGAACTGTATGGGGGCGCATATGCGATGGTGTACATATGGGGTAATCCCACCCACAGAAGCTATATTTGCCCACCCCTAAAGCCTCAGAGTTTCCACTCCCCCGCGATTCCCCTGAAAATTTTTAAAAAATCAACAAAAATGGGGGAATTTAGCAAAAAATGGTGAAAACTACCAAAAATTTACGAAAATTTGCAAAAATTACGAGAATTTAGCGCATCCAAGCTAAAATTCATAACACTGTTGGCTAGCGTATGCGACAGGGGAGGGCGTACGGCTCTACCAATCCATTATGAGATCTGCCTATGTTTCCTAGCCTACATGCTTGAATAGTTTTTTGAAAAAAGGCAGAAAATTGCTAAGTGAAATTTCACATTTAAGCTAACTGATTGTATATTGTATGCCGTTTAGAGACTTGCATGGGAACTGCTTGGACATCGCTTGCACTGTATAGAGTCCTTACAGCAGTAACTCAACAAAACATCTCTCCAAAGGTCTTTTATCACATCTAGCTAGCATTTCGCTGTGTTCAAGACGCTATACAGAAATGGTGATGCTGTTCGAAACACCATATACTGCCTATAATATAATTATGATGTGCTGTACAAAATATAGCTAACGGTATTACGTAGGCTGTAAGTGTACAACACATCCATATGTATACCAACTTATAACGTAAGCGGCACTTTAAGGCCGCGACCTTTAAACTATAACATATTGTTGTAACAGGTTATAACCATATACTGCGCCGAGACCGTTGGGTTTATAAAAATAGGTTTAGTTATATATGCATTGTTGTATACTCTTGGTTATAAAACAAAAAGGAAATACGATTATGAAATCAATAGATTGCACACACCAACTGTGCAATAATTTGGCTTTTATTTTTCAACTAGAGAGCCTAGAAATTTTTTTCTTAGTTTTATAACCATTTAAAGTGAAGACATTTTAAAAATGTTATTGTAAATGTATTTATACAGTCTCCTCAGCTCCACAATCATCGATATTAATGATACAGCAGAAATTTTGGTACCAATGTCGGTTTGAGATTAAATTTTGAGCGCATGTAGATATATACTAATACATTTTATATGTTTATATTAACATAAAATAGAATGTCGCCGGTCAATATATATATCAGATGTATCCGTCAAGCAAGAACACTGTAACATAATGTGCTAAAAACTCTACTAATGGACAATATCTTATAACAAAAAACTGTTAGCAATATAAATAAACGAGAACCGCAATGGTTTCCATGTGACGCTGAACGTTTTTATAAGGTACCATTCGAATGTATGCGACATATAACGTGCAGAAAACTGTATTTCGTAAAACTTTATAAGCAGTTTAGACAAGTGAAACAAAAACAACGCATTTTCATAAATTTTACTAAATAAATTTCTTCTTCACAATGGAAAGATTATACAATAGAATAATTGGCATTAGGTATATATATAATTTATATATAATATAATCTATTGTTTAAAATTTAAATATTATGTATTATATATTAACAAAAAAGAGTTAGGGCATTGAAAAAGAAAAATTCATACACTCATTCTTTATTCGTGCAAATATACTTATAATAAACATAAATTTCCAATTATTTTAGAACGCAAAATTACTTAGCTAGTTGTTTTATTTACATATAACGCAACTTTATTTGAGGGGTAAATTGAAAAAAAATTCTTTAGATTTGATGACAATAACACAAGTAATAAGTTTACTGTCTTATTTTAGCGATATATTATTCGAAACTTCTATATTTTGAAGGAAAATATCAACGAAACTAAGAATTATGAATTTTTTGTTTATTTTATTATAGTTACTAGGTTAATCTTTAGTCGTATCAAAGGAATATATATCGCGTTATAATTTTAGTACTGAATAGAACCAATATCCTTATATTCCGTAAGAAGTTTTCAAATTCAATATGTATTTTCGAATCACTTATAGAAAGAAATTCTTTCCTAAAGTTATTGAGCTTTTGAAACAAAGTTCTGAAACATATTGTACTGAATATATATTCAGCAGAAATTTACTATTTAAAACATATACCTCTGCATCTCGGAATTTTTTTATCTACAATGCAGGAAGGAATTTTAGAAGCCTTATTTTTAAGCAAAATATTTCTTTCTGTGGTTATATAAAAATTAGTTCTTATAACTTATACTCAGTATCTTCTTCAATTAACAGTATTGCAATATATTGTTGAATAATATATGGTAAAATTAAGCAGATACTTCAATGTTGGACGTGGAAATAATTTAGCATAACGGACTGAATTTGACTGTATCGAAGAACTAAACTTAGACAGAAAAAACATAAGTATTCAAATTCATAAATGTTGAAATAATGACATATTTAATAATAGAATACAAGATATCTGGGATACAAAGATTGTCTTAATAAGAAAATTATTGAAAAGCATACAAAATATATAGTCGCAGTGAAAAGTGATCCGGGAAGCAGCCGCGGACGAGGAATGTAATTGCGTTTTCTTTTCAGCAATTTTGATCATCAAATGTTTTGATCACACTCTCCGATACTATTCTCAACTTCCGTATTGCACTATCCACAGCTTTATAGAAAAGAAGCATAACTGATTATGCTATTTTGCCGCAAATATATAGTGATATAGTTGTGCTTTTTACTACTTTTGGTTATGTCCAAGCTGAGGTTTACGATGCCCATAGTCCCAACTAATTTCTTTTCGTTTCCAATTTATAATCTTGTTGGCCTAGTATAATGGCATTTGTTACATAGCTAGCCATGAACATTCTGCTTCCAATTTTACTGTTTGATTTTCCTTTTTGCTTCTCCTTTTTCAATTATTAAGGTCCGATCCGATAATTTTTATGGTAGTTGGGAATTCGGCGACCTAGGCGCTTAGTAATTATATAGGAAAAATAATTTACTAAAACAAATTATGAAAAATGTTTTCTTATTATTTGAACATGTAAACCAATTTAGGCTTCGTACCTCAAATGCTACGATTTTAATTCACTAAATTTTTCTAATCAGTGTTGTGCTTTTAAAAACTACTGTGGCCAAAACTAACCGAGAAATTGTCAAAATAGATTGCCAAACTATGTTTACACTGTATCGATAAGTCTTTGGATCAAACTTTATAGCAATCGCCAAATATAGCCGTTATCCAAGCGTAATACATGCTTTTAAATATCTTAAGCTAAGCAGTAGCAATTACACATAAGTTTTTTCAGCTTTCCATGAGGTTATCCAGCAACCCAATTATATCTTCTTAATCAAACAACAACGCGATAAACTTTTAGTAAACAGTATGGGTAGAGTTCAGTAGAAACTATTAATCTCCGCATATGTTTAT